>APFE031452209.1:0-12750 GCA_000404065.3 Pinus taeda | reverse complement strand
ATTAAAAATAAAAATAAAAATTAAATAAATAAATAATAAAATAAAATTTGCAATGCAAGAATTAAAACAGAAAAAGAAGGAACTAGTCAAGGAGAAGAAGGTAGCAAGGATTGTTGCAACACAACATCAAGCAGATGAAAGGATTAAAAGAGATAAAGCAAGGCAAGTTAAGGACCAACAAAAGCAAATGGCAATACAAGAAACGGAAAAATGAAAGGCACAACAAATTCTTGAAAAGGAACAAGGGATGATCAATATGGTTGACAATGATACAAGAATAGCTGATGAAACCAAGATTATTTCAAACTCATTGGACTCCATTGCAGATAATAAACCATTATTCCAATATCTCATAAACATTCAAGTGCCTCACTATCAAACTGAGGGTTTATCCACTTTCCTTATTCCTACCAGAGTTGGTGCCAATTCTATGTATGCTCATTACACACCTCCACTTAATGCAGGGGTCAATAGTGCAAATGTGAGGTATGGGTACTCAATACCTCCATGGTTGGAAGCTGCAAATTGGAGTCAATCATATGGCAGCAATCAACCATTTCCTAATCAACCCTTGACAAGTAGGGCCAACCTATCTAGCTCAAGAAGGTAACTCGGGGAGTTTTGGCACTCAAGATTCTCAGGGCCATAAAGAATAGGGGTGTCATATGTTTTTGGTTGTAAGCACATTATGATGTGGATTTTGGATGGATTGTATCTTTTTCTTGTCACAGAAACATTTTGGCTTACAACCTAGGTTGTTTTATTTCATAATGTGTGATACATTGTAGCCAAAATCCATTTTAGAAGGAACATCTATAGTCTATTATAATGTAGAAATCTTACAAGATTCTCAAGGTCTTAAAGAATAGGGGTGTCATATATTTTTGGTTGTAACCACATTATGATGTGGATTTTGGATGGATTGTGTCTTTTTCTTGTCACAGAAGCATTCTGGCTTACAACCTAGGTTGTTTTATTGCTTTGAAACGCTAACAACATTATGGTTCTATGCATTCACTACATTGAAAAGCCAACAGCAGCTTGGTTGGTTGTAAAACAATGTTATTTGCGAGCTAAGCACAAATGTTTATAAAAAATTGATTATTAACATTGAAAGACTATTTATTACAGTGGAAGAAATGCTAGTACCTAAAAAGACAAAAAGAGAAACCAATGAAGTCTGCCACCCAATGGATGCAAACATAATAGTTAGACTTGAAACTAATGGCTCAAAAAATACACCAACCTCTGAAATATTTAAGAGAGATGATATCAGTCCACAAAAGATGCTACAATGATAACTTAGATACTTATTCCCCTTTTGAAATTGTTATGTCAATTCATATTATGTCTTGGGGCTTCTTTTTCCACTACAAAAATGAACAATATTCCACAAAATAAATCACTTAATATTTCACCATTAGCTTCAAAATGATGCTCCCAAGACTGATAAGTGATTTCTTATGGATATTAAACCTTAGCAAATTGATTTCTTCCTACTGAAACAAGTACACCAAATCTCGAAAAGCATATTTCAGATATCAGAAAACATATACCAGACCTTAGAAAAACACTTGGAAAGTCACCAACAGAAAAACATATGACTTTATTAGCCTCTTATGGTCAATGTGCAATGGTCTTAGGCTTATTATTATTGTCTTATGGTATTTATTAAGTCACAGTAGCAATATGCTTCAGATCTAATTATTCATTGCAGTCAAGAAGGATGATAGAAAGAAAGCCACTGTAAGCAGTGTTTCAACTTTGAAAGAATAACCTAGATCTAAGTAAGCTTACCTACAACATCTAGAACTAAGAGAATGAGAGGGAGGATATGTGGATGTGATCCTTCATACACCTGTATAGTGTCATGTTCCATTGCAACAACATCAAGGGAAACTGAAAAGGAAGCTAGGGGTGATGATGCCTAAGAGTAGGACGATGCCTGAAATGCTTTGGATCTAGCAGTTCTTTTAGATGATGAGGAAGTAATCATCAACAAGAAGAAACCATCCAGTTAGGTTCCATGTCTCATATCCTGCTAGGTCCCTTACTATAATTTGACCTCTGCCCTGACAAAAGACAGATTAAAGAGGACAAATACCTACTAAACTACTTGGGATCTATCAATTTTTTCAAATGATGACAAAGCTGAAGCAATCATCCACATCCACACAATCTCAAAATCACTAATTGACATGCTTACTAAGTTCATTCACATCCACAAGCCCATCTCCAAGACGATGGTGTGGAAGGAAAAGTAAATGTTAGCAACCCTCAACTGAAAGTAGCTAATTTAGAAACTAAAAGCCATGCACAAAAGTCACCTTTATGTTAATTTTAGATCTGACTTCTATAAGATTCCTTCTCTACTTTAATAATGCAACAATTTTGTAAGGAACGATGATAAGTATAGGAAGGATATATTATGCAAGAGTTAATATTCCCGAAGAGTAGCTAGAACATGTTGTGTTATATGAAAAATACAAATCAGAATGTCAATGTAATGTTTTGCAATGAGATGAGATGCAAACATGCAATGCTCAAATAAGAAAGACAAAAAGAGAAACCAATGAAGTTTGCCACCCAATGGATGCAAACATAATAGTTAGACCTGAAACCAATGGCTCAAAAAATACACCAACCTCTGAAATATTTAAGAGAGATGATATTAGTCCACAAAAGATGCTACAATGACAACTTAGATACTTATTCCCCTTTTGAAATTGATATGTCAATTCATATTATGTCTTGGGGCTTCTTTTTCCACTGCAAAGATGAACAATATTTCACAAAATAAATCAATTAATACTTCACCATTAGCTTCAAAATGATGCTCCCAAGACTGATAAGTGATTTCTTTTGGATATTAAACCTTAGAAAATTGATTTCTTCCTACTGAAACGAGTACACCAGATCTCGAAAAGCATATTTCAGATATTAGAAAACATATACCAGACCTTAGAAAAACAGTTGGAAAGTCACCAACAAAAAAAAAAAAACATATGACTTTATTAGCCTCTTATGGTCAATGTGCAATGGTCTTAGGCTTATTATTATTGTCTTATGGTATTTATGAAGTCACAGTAGAAATATGCTTTAGATCTAATTATTCATTGCAGTCAAGAAGGATGATAGAAAGCAGGCCACTGTAAGCAGTTTTTCAACTTTGAAAGAATATCATAGATCTAAGTAAGCTTACCTACAAGCACATACTTCTATAAAATATCTTAACTATCAAACACATCCATAAGGTGATAACCTTGACTCCATAAGATGATATGGTTGTAAGGTTGTATATAACTATAGATATAATTTATTCCCACGCCATCTAGAACTGTTATTTACCTAGTTCTGACTAGAAGTACAAGAATTCATATTTTTGTATTCAAAAGAACCTATAAAAATCAGAAGAGAATGAACAAAAACTTGAATGCTAACCGAGATATGTGAATTCACAATAAAGTGTTATCCACTCCATTGGATTTCAATCACTTAATTTCAAATCCCGAGAAAGAACATCTTTCACCCTCATGATAAAAACTCCTTTATATTATAACAACATTCATATAAAAATCGGTAGAAAATTAATAATAACAACATTCATATAAAAACCGGTAGAAAATTAACAATAACCACAGTAAACTTTCATTACGCTGATATTCAGAAATGACAGCTCCACATAAGAACCCTAACTCCTTTATATTATAACAACATTCATATAAAAACCGGTAGAAAATTAACAATAACCATAGTAAACTTTCATTACGCTGATATTCAGAAACGACAGCTCCACGTAAGAACCCTAACTCCTTTATATTGTAACAACATTCATATAAAAACTGGTAGAAAACTAAGAATAAAAACATTCATATAAAAACGAGTAGAAAAATAACAATAACCACAGTAAACTTTCATTGCGCTGATATTCAGAAATGACAGCTCCATGTAAGAACCCTCCCAACTAGGGATGCTTTTCCAAAAAAAATCCATCTTAAAGCATTGTAAGATGGAGGGTCTTTGCTTTAAATAGTAGAAGAGAATGAACAAAAACCTGAATGCTAACCGAGATTGAAAATGGAAAAGAAACCTGCCTTGCTAAATGAACCCTTATCGAGAGAACACTTCGAAAGATAAAGATTCGAACCTAAAGACCCCCAAAATAGAGATTGTTAAAATAAAACTCACTGGAGAGGTTCTGAGGTGAACAAAATAAAATTGAGGTAAACTTTACCTGTGTAAAATACTTGGAAACCATCATAACTCTAAAAGTCTACTCAAATAGAGACCAATGCTCAGAGCATGAAAAGTGGAAGTCAAATCAGGAAACAAATTAGTAAATTAGGAAACCTGCAAAACCCTAAACCGTCAAAACAAAACCCCTAACCTACAAAACCCAAAACCTGCCATTAACTCCAAGTGCAAAGCTAACAAAAATTCCAATAAGGTGTTTTGTGTTGAAAAACACATAAGAAATGGTTGGTAGGATTAAAATCCTATCGGATAGAAGCCATGTTCAAGTCTAGAGCTCGCCACACCTTCACCAGACCTTCTCTAGAGCTCGCCACACCTGCAACAAGTTGGAAATTAGCAAATGGAGAACAAAAAAACAAAAAAAACCAAAGAAAAACCACAAAAAACTGCAATTACCTGTAAATGCAACCTTTGACCTTGAATTGGCTGAAATTGGTAATGGCTCCTCCCCAAAAAACAAATAGCGTGAATTAAACAACCACCAAGGAAACCCTAAACCACCGGCAGTCCAGAATGACCAACAAGTGCAGGCGGAAAACCACAAGAACAATAGAAACCCTATTCCAACCATGGATGTGTATCAGCAAACAATGGTGGACATCAGCTCAACCATGGCGGACGAAGCGCGTAGGTACTGAAGCTGTCCCGCGCCATCGTCGATGGAGGGCTTTGCCCAACAACCAAACCCGAACAGAAAAACAAGAGGCAAACCACACGTCGCAGAAATGAGGTGGAAACAACATTGTGGAAGTTGCCCAAACGAGTTTTGAAACCTTGACACACTACCCAACACCTGGTTGTCCACGTCAAACATGTGTCGTACAATCCTAGCTGCGGTTCACGTGGGTGTAGGCGAGGTGGAGGGGATGGCGCACAGGTAATGGCGTCCCTCCCCTAGTTCATTTTTACGTGAAAAATAAAAAAAATCAAATTGATAATGTGCTGGAATTAATTTTAAAATTTATTACAAATTTAAAACTATGGACTAATTCCAATGAAAATAAAATCAAAGTTTAAATATGATTTAAAATTCAAATTTTAATTATATAAATTTATGTATTTTAAATAATATATATATATATATATATATATATATATATATATATATTATATATATATATATATTCTTCTACTTTATTTAAAAAATTTAGAACATATTTAATACTCTTTTCGAGGTCAGTTGGAGGAGAGAGAAGGGCCAAAGTAAATGAGACCTGACAAAATCTGATAATTGAAAGGTTTGAATCAAACGGTGTAGGTTTCTTGGGGTACTGATAGGTATTTAATCTTTTTTGTTGGTCCAAAAACATGTGTTCAAAATTTTAAGTGTAAATATGTGGTAATAGGAAAATGTTAAGTGATGGAGGTGAAGGGGGGTAGGGATTTTTTAATATTTCTATTTTATTTTTAAATTTATTTATTTTATTTCATTTTAATTATATATTATATATTTGTTTTTGTTTATATATGTTTATTATATTTATATTTTTTATATTTTATAATTAACTTTAGAATTAAAAATTTTGTTTAAATTTTAATTTTTATATTATATATAATGATTATAATTTATAATTATAAAGTTTTATAGATTAAGGTTTTTAATTTTATTTAATACAATATTGATTTTATAAGTTATAATGATCATTATAATAATAAATTTAATGTAGGTTGGATATGAATATTTTGTTACAAAGATTTGAGCAATATGAGAAGAAGTCATTTGACGAGGGAAATGCAAGGTAAGGCCCACAAAGGTAGCTTAGTTCTAAATAGAGTCAAATTTAGCTCCATCATCTGGCTCCTACTAGGGATGGTGCCTCTCTGCGAGGCACCAAGAACAACAAACCAGATGCCTTCAAATTAGGTAGGGAATCCATTTATGTTAAGAACACACCCTTCATTTGTTAATAGGAGGAAAAATGAAACTCAAAAGGAAAAAACATAAAGCTTAATCTATCCTAGGAAAGAGAATAGAAATATTTGCATCTTAAAATAGAAATGAAACCAAGATTAATCACATGAAATCCTAGTGTGTAAAGACTGATGAGTTCAATGGTTATTGGCAGATAAGAGATTTGTTCATATTTTCAGTCTATTAGGATGATTACGACAATGATTTAAGTTCTAACGACCATCTTTTGATATATGTCTCAACCTTCATTAGAGTATTTCAAAACCATATGAAAATAATTGCATTGTTACATTTGTTGATTGAAAGATTGTAGAAATTATGGTACTATTTTAAGATCACAAGTATGGCATTCATTTTAAAATAAAGTTCAATTGAAACCATGATTCTAGTTATCAAGGTTTATTCCCTTTTTGTTTCCACTACATAAGTTTCCAAAATCGGGCGTCGCTCCATTCCCAGCGAACGTCCGTAGCCCTAGTGAAGTCATCCACTATCTTGACTAAGAAATTTCATCTTTTTTCATTCATATATAAGCATGAAAATAAAAAACTTTAGTTTATTTCACTTATTGATTATGGGATGATCACACACTAGAGTTTAACCAAATACTACTGACCTTACTCTGTTGCCAGTGAACATCTATAACACCAGTGGAGGTGTAAACATTCCCCATTTTGAAGCAACTAATGGAATGATTACACACTAGGGTGACCCAATACCATAGATGTAGCTCTGTTTCCAATGACTATCCATATCCCCAACGAAGTCATCTACATCCCCTATTAGGAAAAAGGATTACTTTCAAGTAATCAAGTACAACACATTCATTAGTGAAGGTCTCATGCATGGGATATAATTATAACTAGAAATTATAACTAGAACAACAAGAGTTTCATTGCTATTTGATTTTTTGAAAACAAATCTTTATGTTCATAGTTTAAGCACTCATAAGGTAATTCAGTCCGTCATGATATTTATGTGTAAACATTTGAAAAAACGATATGGTCAAAGAAAATGCTTCAATCATGAAGTTTGAAATCGTTAAAATGATAAGGTCCGAGCCTTTTGGAAAAATAATTACCCTTCATCTATCATATATGAGCAAAGTCTTTAAAGATGTACTCCAAACTCATCAATATAGTGTATACTAAGGAATCATGAATCTATGTTTCATTGTGGCTATGATCACTAAAGTTTCTTTAAGATGTAAAGGTATCATGTTTATTTCTTCTAAGTCTAAGAAGCAAAAGTAAGCAAAAAGATTGTTTATGCACATATTTTATATACAATGTGTCTCAATAAAAATATTTATCAAATAAATTGAAAATCAAATGTAACAAAGTTAAAAACTTTTCAATGGCACACTTTCTAACTCTGGGCTCCACTCTAAACCAAAACAGTAGTATGGGAAGTAAATTCAAATAAGAATAAGTTTTGTTAACTAACGTGCATCCTAGAAGTAAGTAGAAGTATAGGTAACAATATTTTGATGTTCTTTTAAATACCTTGTCAATCTAGCTTTCCATGAAATCATAGTATTCTATGTGAATTTTCGATTGATCAATCCTTTCAAGCATACAATTTTCTGCAATCATTTCATAGGAGGTCCTTTCATATTTTCCTTTCTCATTTCTTTCTGAAATTGAAACAAACTTAGCCCCATTGCAATACAAATTTTCATAACATTCTTTAAACAATTCCTGATTAGAAGCGAGTAAAGATTAGTCTTCAAAATAATTTGCATATTTGAAATTAAAACCCATTGTATCATAATCCAAATTTTCAATATGTTGCGAAAGAGATGCTAAATTATGTTTCGGAAGATGAAAGGTGACCTTATCATTATATGATGCAAAGATATCAAGATTTTTAGTAATGGTATTACTATTAAATTCAAGGGAAATTGGATTTCCTTCTTGATAAGATTTACAATCTATAAATTTTGAACCATAACCATGATCATCTTGTAAGTTATTAGATTGATTATAATTATCATATCTAGGAAGAAGTGAAAGATATGAATTGATGATAATTTCATTTTTGTTATCAAAATCACTTTCCTCATAATTATCATAAATAGGTTGCAAAGACATTGATTGAGTTATGTTGTTATAATCCCATTTTGATAAATATTAGAAGTATTTATAGCGTGTTCAAAACAAGAATTAAAATCTAGACTTGATTCATGATTCATTTCATCTCCATAATTATCATAAATAGGCATTTGAGAATAGTCAATGTGAAAACTAGATTGAATGGAATTATAATAATCAGAGAGAAGTTCATGTATTAGTTTCCATGTTGCATCACAAAATGGCTAAAAATTTGGGTCAAATGATTGAAGAATATATTTATCAAATAGTTATTGTTGAGCATATTTAGGAATATGTAACATGATTTCAAATTGGTTAGATATAAAATCAAATATTTCAAATGTAGCATCTCTTTTAGAAGTATCATTATTGTTATTATCTTCTAAACATGAAACCAAAGATAAGTTAGAATTAACAAGAGAGATAGAATCTTGAAATTTTTCAAAACATGAATGCATTGTATGATCTTTAGTCAAAGAAGAAGAAGTGTCTTCTAAATGGTTTTTAGAATTTTATATACCCTATTCATTAATACCTTGGATAAAATATGTCCTTTGAAGATATTTAGAGTTAGAATCATCAATATTACTTTCCACTTCATATTCATTATCCATTTCAAGTTCTTTACTGTTATCATATTAATTTTCTATACTATAATCATTATAAATTTTACAACAATCAAAATCAAATAACCCTACAGGATACATACATTTATGATGCTCACAAAATATTGTATAAAAAAGCTTCAATGAAAAGATTCCACTAGGAGGAAGTCTTTAGTACCACTTATGGGCACCACCTTCCAATGACATCATGAACATCTTCATGAGTACATCCTCGTGATGAAACCCCATCTTGGGAATGCAGTCGTGGAACTCTTTGAGGTGTTGTGTCGGATAATCACCTTCGTCATTTCGACAACAAGGTAGGAATGTATCCCATACTTCAATGTTTGGCATTTCAGATGGAAAACCTATAATGTTAGAAAAATTTAAAGGGACAAAGTGTGAATAAATCCATGAAACTGCCATTGAAATGAAAATGAATAAGTTAAATAATTAAGGAATCAACAAGTGAACATATAAACAAAGAAATATTTACTTGAAACCCTATAAGGCAAATACAACTGTAACGCTGCCCACCAATGGGTCACAAACTTAACCGTTAATTCAGTTACTAGGAAAATAAAATATGGACACTTCGTTCCCTTGCAATGACATCATAAGAATGTTGGTTCTCAAATAATTCTAGTAACTAAGAGCAACCCAAGAACACGTTCATTTAGGATATAAATCCTCCCGCTTCAAGTTAAAACAAATTGCCTCCCTTCACCTCAGGGGGTATTCCTTATGTGAAGAGTTAACTAAATAAAATTTCTTTTAAAGTAAATAGAATAAGGCCAAATTAATGATATGAGATAATGAAAAAGTTTAATGTTTTAGCTTTAGGGAAGGGAACTTATATGAAAATATAAGATCTATGGTTTGAATGAATAATTAAGGTACACAATTTAAATAAATAACCCAAACCTACATTAAAGGAAAAGAACACAAATAATATAAATAAATTAAAACATGAATAAAGGTAAAATAAAATAAAAACTAAAATACTTATATATCTTGAGTGTAATGTTATTCACTTAAATACAAGTATAATGTAACTCAATAACATGTATTGAATTACTTTACAAACCATACATAAAACAAATAACTAACACATTTATTCTACTAACAATATATATTGGTAAATAAAAGAATTCAATAAAAATTACAACAAATTAATAAAGATCAAATCAATTATCAACATGTTAATGATTATCAAGATAAAGATATATAAAACAATAAAATAAAATAAAAAGAGTTGGTATGTATGATATTTAAAATGTGCAAATGAAAAATGGATAGAAAGTATCATCTTGACTTCAAACTGCAACACAACCTTTAAATTTGATTCAAATCCTTTAAATAACATGTATTTAAAAGCTTTAAAGCAACCTACATATGCAATATTCACTGTATAATCAAGTTAAATTGTCAATCTTGCATATTTTACGAGTAAATATAAACCCTAAATAAACAAAAACATATAGAGAGAGAAATAAAAATAAATATTCTTATTTATGTGGTTTTCTTTATGACTTTTTGCAAATAAATAAGCAATCCATGCACTGGTATATTTAACAATAAATCAAAGAAATATCCCAATTTGAGCACTTTAGATAGTATGCATATCTTGAAGAATAAACAAATCAAGTTGTTGAGATTTTTCTGTTAATTAATTTTGGAAAAAATCTCATGAATGTGATAACAATAGGATTTGTTGCTAAGTTAGCTCCAGTTATTCCTGAGGAGGAGCTATTGCTTCCTATATTTGTTGTGAGAGAATTTATGATTCAGTTTTCTACTCCCAGCTATAAAATGTAAGCCCGTAGAGGATGTTTAAGCTGAGAGTTTGTGAGGAATTATGTTATTGTAATCTCCCGTTGAATAATAAGTTTGACGATGCCTCTGTTTGGTGGATGTAGCCCAGATAGGTTGGGTGAACCACGTTAAAATCTGTGTTTTTTCATGGTTGAATGCTATGTGTCTTATTTGTGTTTTAAATTCTGTTGTGTTAACTCTAACAATTGGTATCAGAGCCTGAGAGGCCAAGTCTGTTGCGCAAATACTAGTGGCCGTGGACTGTCAGACTACAGACCGGTGGACTGCAAGCCAGGCGCATGTATATCCAGCGCTACCAAGGCAGCCTAGCTCATAAAAATTGATCCTGCGTGTTGGTGTAGCCGACGCAAGGATAGAATTATGACAGCGTTTTTTTTTCCTGAGGTTGCAAATCGTAGTATTGGTGTATGGGCCTGTAGTCACTTGAAAACATCTTCAAGAGAAGAGCGTTGTATGAACTTGGTTCATACGTTGGGGAACTGCAGCTACATTGGATTATAAAGACCATGGTGATGAGATAAGCGGCATTGAAAGGCATTTAGACAGCGCATTGACCAAGATTAAACAGTGGCACAATTGTTAGACGCAACAAAGGTAATGTGTATTAAGATTTGTGAAGGACTGTGGTTGATTGTACATTGGGGAGAGAAATCAATATAAATATAAAGTCATCGATTCTTGTTGTGATAATCGATACAACTTTCAATTCTTCATTGTATGAATATGTGTAGCCATCGAATTGTTTATTGGATGTCGTCCATACTTATGTCATCATATTTTTGTTTTTTTAAATTGTAATATCCCATGACATGATAAGGCAGAGGCATTATATTGTAAGGCAAAGGCATTTTATTGAGGTAGGGCAGTTTTTTTTAAAATAAAAACTTCATTTATTAAAAGTTTCAATTGGAGATTTTGTGTGACACAACATGGCAAAAACTCAAAGTGCTTGATTTGAGATTGAGAAGTTAAATGGCAAAAACAACTTTGAGATCTGGAAAGTGAAGATGTATGATCTACTCATGCAACAAGGCGTGGTGAAGGCATTGTTGGGAAAAGCCAAACAACCTTACACCATGACAGATGATGAATGGAGTGACTTGGATGAAAGAACACTGAGCGTCATTCGACTGTGTTTGGCGGATGATGTTTTGTTTAACATCGTGTCAGAGAAAACTGCTACTAGTTTGTGGACAGAGCTTGAAAAGATGTACATGACAAAATCCTTAACCAATAGGATTCTTCTGAAGCGATAGTTATACAGTTTGTGCATGAAGGAAGGTACATCTATTACTGATCATTTGAATACCTTTAATACTCTCCTGGTGTAATTAGAAAGTATAGAAGTAAAATTTGAATCAGAAGATAAAGCTATAACTTTATTATGCTCGTTGCTCGAGTCATGGGATCATTTTGTTACTTCTATAAGTCTTAGTTCATCAGAAACCCTTGAATTTGATAATGTTGTTGGAGATTTGTTGTCCGAAGAAACAAGGAAGAGGTCAAATTCATAAACCTCTACATCAGAAGCAATGATGGTCAGAGGTCATTCTAAAGAAAGACGCTTCAGTAAGCACAACAATTCGCGTTCAAAATCGAAAGGGAAGAAGAGTAAGGTAAAATGTTGGTTTTGTGGCAAATTGGGACATTTGAAGAAGGACTTTTGGAAGAGACAGCAAACATCCAAAGAAGACTCTTCGATAGAGAAGAAAGAAGCAAATACGACAGATACAGGTTTGACATCCATTTCAGGTATGAGTGATGAAGTGTTATCAGTTAGTTTGTCTAATCATGATCAACATTGGCTGCTAGATTCTGGTGCATCAAATCACATGTGCATTCATAGCGAGTAGCTTACATGGGAAATGATGTCACATGTAACATTGTCGGAATTGGAAGCATCCAGCTTAAAATGTTTGATGGGACAAATAAAATTCTAACTGATGTAAGACATGTACCTGAACTAAGAAAAAACCTCATTTCACTAGGAGTACTAGACACTAATGGATATAAAACTTTTATTCAAGGTGGAGTAATGAAAGTTTATAAA
>APFE031452197.1:5395-52614 GCA_000404065.3 Pinus taeda | reverse complement strand
GGGACCTATTATGAACAGCAAAGAACAGCCAAAAGAGACTAGTCCTACTCAGCATGCCAATGCAACAACAGCCAAACAAAAGTGTAATATATTCCTTGTTCTTAACATTTAATTTCTTAGATTAATTTTTAATGTTAATTTTAATGACTGTGACTGTTATGATCGATTTCAAGGGCACTACATTTTCCATCATCCATTATCTCACTGATTCTTCCCTACTTCAACCTATTTCATACCTCTAAAATCCATTACCCCTTCATATCAACCTTGTTATGCCAAACGCATCCTACAGCCATACCAACATCCTCCATTTGGCCGAGTACCAACAGGACACGTGGTGGATTGTATTTTAAAAAAAAATAAAGGTAAGAAATAGGTGTTAAAGAGGCCTATTCATTGTATTTCATACGACCGAATGATGATTCCACCACCCGACGCAGCTAAATGATTCAGAGGACTCCCTGAAATCATACCTCAGTATTGCACATACGCTCCCAGCGCTCCTATGATGGCATTTCTACAAGCGGTACCACTATTCCCCTGTTTCCAAAGATGAATATGCTATGAAGTAAAGGTAGTTGGTCATTTCACCATCATTTTTCAGATTGTTTACACTGGCATTTAACTCCTGTGGCTTCCACAGTAGGGATTGAAAGCAGTGAGTGCTACTCCCACCAAAGTCATAAGACAGTCGACCGAGCATCACATTGGATATTAAGGGAGCGACGCCATCAGGTAATAAATTAAAATTTCTTTGTTGAAATTGCAAAGCATAAACAGGGAAGAGTTAGAGCATGACCCTCTGCCAAAATGACCAATAGGGTCGAGCCGAGCGTGTTCAATAGTTCTCAATACCATGAAGATTGCATTTCGATTCTTAAAGAGATACAGTGGTTGCCCTTTTAGAGAAATTTCATGGAAGAAATGAAGAGGTTACCAAGCAATTCGCTTTCACATTCAATGGGGAGAAAGCCCTGATAGGTAACTTCTCATTCACGGTTTCAGAAGACAACATCGCCCAGTCAATAGGGATCAGCCAAGAAGGGGAAAAGTATTTTAATACCAAGCAATTTAAAGAGAAATTGTGGACTCAATTCATGTCTAGATCCCGAGTCTCATCAGTTAACTGGAAGAAAGGCGTCCCAAGGAGTTGGTTGGTGCATCCCTGGGATGAGATGGTCTACATTCTCCAAAAATTCGTAACCTGCGAAGGCCGTTACAACATTGTTTATCTATACCATATCAAGTTACTGCTACACTTAAAAAGGCAGTGTGTTATCATTCTACCATATTTTCTATTGCAAAGCCTAACCAAGATGTCGAAGACCATCCAAAAGCAGAAGGGAAATGAAGACAAGAGCCTATATCACTTTGGCTTAATTAAAATTCTTATTGAGCATGAATTGCAGAGAAGAGGGAAAATGTGGAAGGAGTTCTTAGCTGCTAACCAAATTAAAGAAGAGGAAGACAAAGAAGAATCGCAGGAGAACTTAGGATTCATGAAGGACATCGATGAAGAGATCCCATCACCCAAAGCAAGCAATGTGCCTCCACCTGTGAGCAGCATAAGGACTAGGCAAATGAGAAAGGAAGATGCTAAGAACGCAGAGCAAGATAAAATTTTCACCACTTATTCAAGAAGAACAAGGAGAGCACCAAAATCCCAGTTACAAGAAGACCAGCTTGAATCCAATGCACCTATACCAATGGATATTCAGAGCAGTGACCACTTGCCACCAGGACCAAAGCTGATATAGAGGTTGAAAGCAATAACAAACAAGAAAAAGGTTCACCACCTCCCAATAAGAAACAGAAGAAACTGGAGAAACAAATTGAGAAATTAAAGGAAGAGATCATGGAGGCTAATATGCTGGAAAAAGTTATCAAGAAAGAAAATGAAATGCTCCGAGTGCAAAGTAAAGAGACTCAAAAGAAGAATGAAAAGCTAAGGGAGTGAATCAATGAACTAGAGGCTGAGCAAACAGATATTTGTAAGTGGGCCACTAAGTGGTACAATCAGAAGAAGACCCTCAAAGAAAAATACAAAAGATTAAAGCAGGAGCTCCATGGTCAGAAAGATGCCCTGGTGAAAAAGAATGTGGACACATTGCTAAAGGAAGCAGAGGTATAAGTAGGGACAGAGTTCAAGGGAAGCACTTCGGGTTAGCATGAGGACATGCTAATTCATTAAGTCGGGGAGAGATGTTGGTACCATTCCATGACCTCCTTTTTCCTCCTAAAACATATCATTTGACTACCCTTTTTCCATCATATATCTCCTCAGATCCCTTGAAAATTGATTAGTTAATAGTCTTTAGTTATTAAATTGCATTGAAATTGATTTAGGAGTTTTATGTTAACGAAATTAGGAATTTTTGGCAAAAATGGCTACAGGAAGTTCCAACATCCTGTAATTGGTTTATTGTTTGACATGTGGCATGACAGCTAGGCTAGAGCGAAGGGTAGGGATGAAAAGTAGAATGTCCAAGCATGGACGAATACATATCCCACAGCAGAATCGACCCTCCTACATGCACGGTCAACGAAGGTCAAACTATGGCATGTTAGCAACAAAGGCAGCAACAACACGCATTCTAAATTGATTTAGTTTTGTTTCCTTTTTGAAATCAGTTTAGGATAGAAACATTTTCAAAAATCACGACATGGTAAAAGCGGCAACAGCCACATCATGAATGAACATTCATTTTCGAAATGTAAGGGTTGTAAAGCCGTATGTAAACACAGTTCTGAGTTAGTGTGGACGATCATTATCGTTGTTTCGTTTTTAAAACAGAGTTTTAAATTTAATATCAAGGACATAGTTGCAGTCACGATCTTCTTGCGTTGATTTGGTAATCGTTGGATCACAGTCCAGTATACCTCTAGAACGCGGACAGGCCCTGTGTAACGTGGTATACTGTTGTTTTCTTTCATTTGCAACTTAGGGTATTAAATATGCGCAGTGATTAGAATTGGTTTATGTTTATGATATGCGTATGATTTATGTTTATGATCGTGCTTGAATAGATCATCACTGAGATCGTGAATCGTATCCTGTAAGGGATTCGATCCCTTGTTGTCTTGTAAAGCAATGTCATGAACTCTTATGCTTACGATTTCCATATATTTTTATCTTGTATGAATGTTAATGAATGCTGAGTATTTGCTGAACAGGGGTTTTATGCATGGTGTCTCTGTAAGGGCCAGATCTTATGATCAGAAGATGTGTCAAGGAAGATGAGATGCCTGATATTCTCAAAGCATGTCATGTTGAGCCGTGTGGTGGACACTTTGCTGACAAGAGGACAGCCTATAAAATCTTTTCTTTAGGATATTATTGGCCATCCATCTTCAAAGATGCTAAAGAAAATGTCAGAAGGTGTGACAGTTTCCAAAGTGTAGGGAAACCTCCTCCCTTAAATGAAATGTCATTACAAACTCAGGTACTTATTGAACCCTTTGAAAAGTGGGCTTTAGACTTTATTGGACCAATTATTTCTCCATCTAAGCAGAAAAAGTATGTATTGGTATGCACTGATTATGTCACCAAATGGGTAGAAGCCAAAACATTTCTTTTTGCTAACAAAAAATATGTAGTTAATTTTCGTTTTGAGGACATCTTCACTCGTTTTGGTGTTCCAAGAGAAATTGTGATAGATCAGGAATCTCAATTCACATCCAACATGATTGAAAAGCTTCTAGAGGAGTACAAGATCAAGCATAGGAAATCTACTCCTTATCATCCACAAGCAAATGGTCAAGTGGAGTCTACAAATAAAGTGATTGAAGGAATCCTCACCAAGACTGTGCATCTACATAGAAGAGATTGGGCAGAAAGACTTCCTCAAGCCTTATGGGCCTATAGAACTACATGAAGGGACACAACGGGATATACACCCTATGAACTTGTTTATGGGAAACAAGTCATGTTCCCTATAGAGTTCCAAGTCAAAACTTTCAAGATGGAAGTCCAGTTGGGGATGGATCTATCAGAAGCTCAAAGACATTAACTGGAGCAATTAAATGAACTTGATGGAATCAGACAAGAGGTAGTTCAAAGGATTGGTCTAGTCCAACAACAGAGGGCTAAATGGCATGAAAAATACATCAAGGACAAGAAGTTTCAAGAGGGAGATTGGGCACTATTATTTGATTCAAAGTTTAAAGATTTTCAAGGGAAGTTTCAAAATCATTAGGTTGGGCCATATGAGATTGAAAAAGTCTTAAGTAATGGATTAGTGAGGATCAAAACAGTAGATGAAAGTCAAACTCCTCTTCTTATGAATGGTCATAGATTGAAAATATATCAAAAACCAAGCTCAAAGGAGGAGTTCATCAAGATCTTCCGGAACAATTCTGAAATGAAGTTAGTGAAGAAGAATCCTTATTCTCCACCAACCTAGTCTTTGTTTTTCCTACCTAAAAAAAAAATGTATAAGGTTGAAAACCAATCATTGATTGGTATGCTTATACAGAAAATAAAGGGTGAAAGTCAGAAGCTTCTGACACCCTATATTTTCCATTTCCTTTTTTGAAAAAAAAAAAAAAGTGGTGACAAAAAGCCACATTCATTCAGCATTCTGCAAAATTCATTAGAAAAATTCATTATCTCATTTCATTTCACGTTGTTTTAATTTTACAGTTTCACTTCATTTCATTGCCATATTTCACCAATAAATTTTTCCTTTTCCAACATTTCTTTCATCTCCATTTTCATTTATCATCTTGACTTATTTTCACCTACACAACCATTTTCATTTCATCCATTCATAAGCCATATTTACTCTTTGTTTTACATTCTACAGTTGTTTCCACGTTCTGTAGCTGATTCTGTTCCATAACTGATCCTGTTCTATAGCTAATTTGGTTCTGTAGCAACAGTTTGTTTATCAATCCAAGCACAAGAGTTCAGTTCATAATAAATCTTGTATGCAGGTAATTGAAGAAAAAAACAACTTTGAAGACCAATCATGCCTAAAGCACCGATGGAGAAAACATCAAAATATTAGCAAGTGGAAGGTAAGGTTCCAAAGGTACAAACAAAAACTTATTTCAAAAAGAAATTCAAAAACATAAGCTTGTATAACATGTATGATCACATGTCTCCTTGATTAGTCATTATGTGATTTGACTGCCACGATGTCTCTGCCATATCTTACGTCTTCAATGCCAAATGGTCCAATGATTCCTTCATAACTAATCTATGTTTTTAACTCCATAACTCGTACTTAACCGGACTTCTACAACTACACCTGTTAGCGATTAGATAAATGACATGACCTATCTATATACGACTCTTGAAACCCTAACCGTTTACATATTACATGCCAGCTCTTAAATTTTTCCCTCATAATTATGGAGCCACTTTGTGCATACAGTCACTCTGTTTCCATATACTTTGTGCATACAATCACTCTGTTTCCACCCATTTTACGTATATAGCTACTCCGTTTCCATAATTTCCGTATATACAATCATTTTGTTTCATATTCACAGTCATTCTATTCACGGTCATTCTGTTCCCATATACCCTATCATTCTATTTCCATATCCATAATCATTCTACTTTTGTATACACAGTCTTCTTATTACCATATACGCAGTCATTTCATTTCTCAGACAGTAAGAGTAAGTTTGAAGGGTAGCCAAGGCCAGAGGTTATGGGGCTCATTGTTAGAACTAAACTCATAGGGGTTAAATACATGGAGGGTTATCTGTAGCTGAAGGGAATGTTACAGAAGGCTGTTTGGTTGTGTTTTATTGAAAAATTCAACGGTTACCATAAGGAAATCACTAAATCCTTTGCTAGGTCATTTGATGGAATGGAAGTGGAAATAGGTGACATCAAATTTGCAGTTACCGAGTCCTTCATAGCTGAAGCAACAAAACTTCCAAGGCTAGGAGAAAGGTGGTTTAAGAACAAAGAGTTTCATGATGAATCTTGGAAGGTCATTATTAAAAATCCAGGTATGGACACTTTAGTTTTTAGAAAATGGATTCCAATCTCTGCAACAAATGGAGTAGCATGTTGTTAATACTGCAAAAATTTATTACATGCGAAGGGAGGTTTGGATCTATGTATGTCTATCATATAAGATTGTTAATGAATTTTCTAGAGAATGGAACCCTCAATCTTCCCTTTTTCCTTTTGAATAGTCTAAGAAGAATGGCAACTAATGTTCAAAAGAAAGTTGATTCAATAGAAACTACTCTATATCACCATGGAATAGTGAATATTTTGGTTGAATTTCATTTGAGAAGCGTAGGAGATACATGGGAGGACTTCTTGGTAAGGAATTTCTTCCAATATGATCTATATTTGTTTGAGGGAAGTCCTATTAAAAGAAGTAGGAGAAGGAAGACCAATCTCACCATTCCAAGCACCCCTGAAACTTCAGCACAGAAAAATGATGAAGAAGAACCAATCTCTGAAAAATTAACAGAGATCAGAGAGCAGGACAAGCAGAGGATAAAAATGAAAGAAAGGGTTGAAGAAATCCATAGGGATATTCCTGAACCTTCATCACCTAAAGAGGATGAACAACTGCTTTCTGAAAGACTAATTAAAATTAGGGAACAGACTAAATAAAATAAAATAGAAATATGAAAGCATGTCCATAGATGCGAAAGGCAGTGTGAGAGGTATAGCAATACTATGGAAACCTATAGAGATTACGGTAGATTACTTGATAGGCATGAAAAGAATACTCATGGGACGATTCCGGCTAATTGGAAACAGAGAACGGTTTCTAGTTTCTATAGTATATGGCCCTCATACCCCTGCGGAAAGAGGAAGCTTCCTCCTCCAACTACAAAAGCTTGGAAAACTCCACAAGGAGAAACTGTGGATGATAGCAGGGGACCTTAACTTGACAACATCAATAGAGGAGAAGAAAGGGGGTCTGCAAAGAGAAGAGACAGATATGGAGAGGTTCAGGGACCTTCAAGTAAAACTAAAACTAGTAGATATCCCAACCATAAATGGAAAATATACGTGGAACAACTAAAGAGGAGGGAGCAGACAAATAGCATCCAAGTTGGACAGATTCCTAGCAATAGAACAATTCATGGAAAAGATATTTTCTATGAAACAACAATCCTCCCATGTCTAGGGTCAAACCATTGGCCCATCAAATTAGAAATAGCTATGAATCATCAAAACCAGAATATACCCTTTAGGTTTGAGGCATTATGGCTAAGAGATAGCACCTTTATCGATAAAATGAAGAATTGGTGGAAGGAGATTGAGACGGGGATGGAAGGAAGAAACCAAATGCACACCCTCCAACTCAGATTAAAATACTTAAAAGGAAGAATAAAGAAATGAAACAAAGAAGAATTTGAAAACATCCAGAAGGAAAAAGAAACACTCTAGATAAAGATGAAACAAATACAACATAAAATCATAAAGGAAGGAAGAAGTGAAGAGATGGTAGAAAAGGAAGGATTGGTGCTAAATAAGCTGGAATAAAGGAGAAAACAAGAGGAAATCCTTTGGAAACAAAAATCAAGAATCCAATGGCTAAAAGAAGGAGAAAGAAACACAAAATTATTCCATAAAGCAATGGTACAACATAGATAGAAAAATAGAATCTTCTCCCTAAAGGATCAACAAGGCAACAATCTAACTCAGAAAGATGAAATGGAGAATCTACTGGTACGGCATTTTAAAGGGCTTCTGACATAAGCAAATATCAGAAGGGAGGAAAAAATTTGCAAAATCAGTCAACATGTTCCCAAACTAGTAACTAGAGATCAGAATTTGGCTCTCCTAAGAGTTATAATGAAAGCGAAGGTGGAAGAGGTAATCAAAAATATGGCAAAGAATAAAGCACCTGTGCCTGATGGATTCACTTTAGAATTCTTTCAAGCTATATGGAAGTTCATGAGTCAATACATAGTGAATGCAGTAGAAGAATCTAGATGCACCAAAAGAATGCATATGGCCCTGAACGCCACATTCCTAGCCCTGATACTAAAGATGGAGCACTTGGAAGAACCATAAGGATTCCATCCTATAGCACTCTGTAATGTTATATATAAAATCTTAGCCACAATAATGGTGAACCGACTGAAACCAATGCTACCTGGGTTGATATCCCTAGAGCATACATGGTTTGTCAAAGGCAAACAAATAACAAACGGCATAGTGGTAGCACAAGAATCAATACATTCATTGAAAAATTCAAAAACCAAAGGGATTTTGATAAACTAGACTTAGCCAAAGCATATGACAGACTAAATTGGAGATACCTCCAAAAAATCCTAAACGCATTCAGCTTCGATGACAGATGGATAAGCTAGGTAATGTCAATGATAACTACACCCGCTCTATCAATACTACTAAATGGTTCACCTACAGAAGCTTTCAATGCGTCTAGAGGGCTCAGGCAAGGTGACCCGCTATCTTCATTCATGTTTATCCTCGCAGCTAAAGGAGTAGGTAGACTAATAAAATTTAAAGTATACATCAACCAATTTAAGGGCCTAAGAATATTGGGAAATGATCTCCCTCTAACCCACCAACAATTTGTTGATGACGTTATGCTATATGGATAGGCAACGCTCAAAGAAGCAAAATAAATAATGGAAATTCTCACAGATTTTACAAGTGCATCTGGGAAAGAGATAAGTAAAGAGAAATCGGATATTTATTTCTTCAATACCCCTGCATCCTCCCAAGCCTTCCTGGTAAGAACCATGGGATTTAGAATTGGGAATTTCCCTACAAAGTATTTAGGAATCCATCTAAATGACCAGCAAAATAGAGTGGCCAACTAGAGAACCCTGATGGGAAAGATTCAACGGAGAATGCAAAACTGGACATTCAGGGCATTGAATACCCCAAGCTGCATCATTCTACTAAAATCAGTGCTTCAATCCATCCCGATATACCACCTTACCAGTCAAGCTACCCTTAAAACAATCTGCCAAAAAATGGTAGAAATGTTTAAAAAATTCTTATGGAAAGGGCCTAGCATGACAAAGAAATGGTCGCTCCTATCCTAGAATTGGTTGAGAAAATCACTAAAAGAAGGAGGACTTGGTCTTCAAGATCCTTACATCCTAAATCAGGTAATGGGGGCAAAGATATGGTCGAGATGGACACAAGGAGGGGAAGACCTGTGGAAAAAACTATGGGAGAGAAAATATGATATTCCTAGGTCCTTAGAAGGAAAGTTGAGAAGTCAAAATGAGAAGAAAGGCTCTGCAATATGGAACCTGGCCAATGCCAATAGAGATCTGATCAGAG
This sequence comes from Pinus taeda, assembly GCA_000404065.3. Lineage (NCBI taxonomy): Eukaryota > Viridiplantae > Streptophyta > Pinopsida > Pinales > Pinaceae > Pinus > Pinus taeda. The sequence goes on along the minus strand of APFE031452197.1, from coordinate 43,361 downwards.
AGCATAGCTTCTAGGAGGTCAAAGGAGGGGAAAAAGTCAACTTCTACGAAGAAGCGTGGAAATAGAGAGAGAAACTCATCAAGTAGCCACAGCTCAAAGAAATCCACCAATTCACCAGCTTATATGAGGGTGACACAGTACGAAATTGCTGGTGCCCAGAACCAGAAAGATACTGGAGAAGGTGGAAACAACAGGAAAAATGGCCAAAAGCGCCAGTAACACCACAATGGGAAACCTATGAAAAAGAAATGGAAACAAGGAAAATAGAAATAAAAGAAGGGTCGGACAGTCTAAGATGGGGCCATAGAATCAAAGGCATGTTCACAATAAAAGAAAGCTACCAAATAAAACTAGGACACAATTGACTCATAGAAATAAAAAAATGGGAAAACATATGGAAAAAGAAAAACATGGCCAAAGGTAGCATTCTTCAACTGGATCCTGAGCCATGGGAGAGTATTAACATCGAACCAACTGAGAAAGAAAGGAACGCAAGGCCCATTAAGATGTACCCTCTGTAGAGAACAAGAAGAGACTATAAAGCACCTAACCAAAACCTGTAGAGTTAGCACAAACCTGGTGGCAACGACATTAGAAATTATTAGAAATCAGTGACAAAAACATAAATAGCATGCAAACAATGATAGAGAACTGGAAGAAAAAACCTTACCATAACACAATTCTGAATAGGGATGGTGTCTCTCGTTAGGCTTTGTTCTGTGGAATATATGGAAAGAGAGAAACAAACTGATATTCAAGGAGGAAGGCAAAGAAAAAATAGAGATATGGAACCAAATTATCCAAAATATCTGAGATACCATTCTAACCGAGAGATGGTTAGAGGAGGATTGGAAAACTGACCCAATAGAAACAAAAATAATGACTCACCTGAACCTAAAGCCAAGCATGATGCACAAGCCAACCAGGAAACACCAAAGCAACGAGGTAGAGGAGGTCAACCACTTCAAAAGACCCCAGAAGGGGTTCATCAAGTTAAACTTTAGCGGGGCTGCGAAAGGGAACCCCGACAAGAGATGGGGTGGCAGAGTATTCAGATATGATAAGGAAAGGACCCGCATAATCTATGTGATGAACTGTGGTAACGCTACAAACAATGAAGCAGAGCTTCATCCACTGAAAAAAGGGTTGTAAATCGCATTAAGAGAGAAATACCAAAAACTACAGGTTGAAGGAAACTCGAAAATGGCAATTGATATAGTCAAACAGCTACAACAAAGAACCCAATGGGAGAATATCAGTCATACCTGGAGAACTGCTTGGCTGGTGTAGGATATTGGAAAACTCAAAGACAGATAGACTACATCCTTCCCACCCATGTGAGAAGGAAAGGCAACGCACCAATAGACAACCTGGCAAACTGGAGGAGTAGTCATGGAGGGATAACCCTAGACATAAATGAGGAAGAGCTATCCCATAGGGAGGAGTTGGAAAACTTAGGAAAAATCCTAGAACAAGACAGAGGAGTAGAGGGGAACCCTCAATTGGGGAACAACACAAGTAATCTAAAGGGACTAGGAGATGTGACCGAGAAGGGAGAGGAAGAGGAAAAGTGTGGGAACGGATAGATGAGGGAAATGTAGTGAGTAGACAGGTAGGACGGAAAGTAACAGAGTAGGGCGAATAACGTAAAACTCCTGAGAGAATGAGAGTGGTGATAGATGGGAAATACAGCGAAGAGGGCAGGGTAGTGAATGGGGGGGTGCGCAGAAGGATGTCAACATGTGGTAGTACAAGGACAACACGTACACGGTAAGAGTAGTCGAGAGAAAGTGCGTATTAATGAGAGGAGATGGAAGCCAGGACAGAGGGGCAATATCCCGAGAGGATGGCGTAGGGATCAGCGCAGGTAATAATTCTAGATAGGTGGCAGTAAAAGCAAGGGACAGCAGGAGAGGGGCATAAAACTTAAAATAAATCAAGTCATTGCTAAATGCATGTAGACGACAGAGGCGAGAGTTGGAGAGAGGAAAGGTGGTCGACGAGCTAAGATCCAGCCTGCAGACAAAAGCAGCGTTAGACTTGTAAGTCGGTATGTAGACTCTCTGCTCCCCAAACTCGTTAAGCCAATAATAAATTTCAGTACTAATATAGGAAATCTTATGTGGATAAAGAATAAGTATGGAAAGAAGGAAACCATACCCTTCTACGACACTGATGTAGGAAAAATAGAAAAAACTATGAAAACTCGGGGTAAGGAGATAAACTGGGAGGGACTCAACCCCAGGAAGGGAGAGGACTATACCTTGATAAAAGCTTGAAGTAAACCCAAATAGAGAGTGACAATAGTCATCCCGATAGGGAACAATGGGATGGATACAGACAACAACAAGGAAGAACCTCAAGGGGCAAAAACCAAGGAAAATAGAGAACCAGGGAAACAAGAAACCTAAGGGGGAGGTATCTAGTGCCAGTACCCTGAGGGAAGACGTAGACAAACCAAGGAGACCCTGGGAAGGGAGGAACAGAAAACCAAACCTATCCAGGGAGGAACCCATGAGAATGGCCAAAACAGACAGGCTGAGAGCCGACTGTTGTTGTGGAAGGAAAACAGAAAGAGATCCAAGAAAGGATCGAACACATAACAAGGAGAGGATTGACGAATTTTCGCCAAAAATATCGAAGGAAACAAACCCTGGAAATGGAAAGGAAAGAGGAAAATGGGAAATAGTTTTGATTTATTATTATAATACTAATAAATGCAATGACTATGTGATAGGTCTCACCTCATACTATGAACAGCATAGTGAGGAGAATAGAGACCAACAAGCAAAAGACAGTTATAGACAAGTAGGGAATAACATGGCCCCCAGGAGAGGCAAGAGAGAAAACAATAAGGAACAAGTGGGTCGAACAGGAAAAGAGGGAGGAACTCGAGCAGTGAACACATGAAAACTCTTATTGACGCTTATATGGCAGGGAACCCACTGAACATAAGAGCCCAAATTGCAGGTTGGGAGAAAGAACTAAATGAGAGCATCAAGAACTAGGACATCCCCATGGAGGAGTGGGAAAGCATGGTTCTCGATCCAGGAAATTCTCATGGTCGTTACTCCCTATTCAAGCAAACCATACAGTAGTATTGTGTCATGAAGAGTGTGGTGGCACGGACCATGACCCTAAACTGAGAACAAGCAAGGGGAGACGGAATGGAGGCTCAGGAGAAAAACAAGGAAAAGGATCCAGTCAGGGCCAAACTACTCAGGGAAATAGCAACACTTCAAATCCAGACCTACAGAAATAACTTGGCATTGGGAAGAATTCAGCGAACACTAAAGGATATGAAGTGGAGAATTGAACAGAGGAGAGAGATGCCTGGCTCCAGTTCCAAAGCGCCAGTCCCAGTAATATCCTCAGATGAGGAATGATGCAGTGATCTAGCTCGAATATTATAAAGTTTTGATGAAATGCATTCACTTGTTTAATTTGTTTTACATAAGCAGTAGTATAGACAGTCAAAACAATGTTGCTAGATGGATAGCAAAAAACCTTTTTAAATTTTAGACAGGTTTTAATGTAGACAGGTGGCTACCTGGTTTCCTTCGGGCAGGTAAGCCACTTGCAACAAATGGAAGTATATGATTTTGGAAGAGTAATATAAATAGAAGAAAAACTGCCAAATTTACAAAAAAAAAGTTACTATGATTTCTTAAAAAACAATAAAATTCAACTTAAAAAATCTTAGAAACAATTATGAAAAAAGTTTATATTTTTATTAATATTATAAATTTATATTTTTGTCAATATTATAAAGTTTATTAAATTGCCAAATCCATAAATTGATCTCAATCTATTGAGATTCAAATATAGAATTGTTATTATCATACAAGTAAACCTAATGTATATAAAATACAATTTAATTTTTACAATTAAAAAGAAATGCAAAGAAATTGTACAATTTAATCAAGAACTTAAAACATGATTTTCAAAAGCCGTGGGAACTTAGTTTACCTTTCCCATGGAATAGTGAAAAATGGTTCTTTAACATTGATAAAAATGTAAAAAAAAAAAAAATCAAATAAAGAACAGTTTGATGATGAAGATTGTTTAATGAGGTGAATCATTGAATAGGAAAACATGTATTCAGAGTTTATACTCTTAAACACTCTTCATCATTTAAAAAAAAAAAAATTCCTTTTCCTCCCCCCATAATACTTATACTAATTTAGATATCGTATAATTTAGATATCGTAGGTAGATATTAGATAATTATGAAGTAAAAATTCAACAAACCATGTCATCACAAATAGGAGCTACAAAAGAAGTGGCAACTCACATTTCCACATCAATAGTCCATTAAGAAAGGAATCATTAAAATAAAAGTTTCTATATGACAAAAGAAAAAAATGGTTATGCATTCCAAGGATAAAAGGAAAGGAATCATTTTCTTGTTTAGAGATTGGGCATGCTTCACTTAATGGATTTATTGAAATTTCTTTTAGGTACTCAAGTTTTTATTGTGGCAAAGGATTCATCCCATGTTAAACCAGCCACGTTAATAGTTTAATTTTCATTTTCTTTATAAACAAAAAGATTTCCTGAGACTTTTTCTCAAGAAAACCTATTTCTATAATTATTAAAAAAAAATAATACAACTAAACTTTTTGCTCATTGCTCATTGTTCACTTAATGTTCTTCCATGTTAATTAGTATTGTATTATTATATTGTGAATTATTTTCATTAGGAATATTTATAGTATTGGCTATTAAATATGTTAAGAATAGGAAATAAATTATGAAGCAATATTGAAGTTTATTTCGTTTTCTAATTTTGAAGAATCAATTTTGTCGGGTAGGTTTATCTCAAGTGGTTGGGAGGAATGATTGTTATCCTCCCTACTCAAGTTCCTACAATTGACATGATGAAATTTTTTGTAATGGATTCAAGCCTTATTGTTGAGTTTAAGAAGTCCCTTAAGGACCAAAACATTTTTATTCCTCATATATAATATAAATATCTTTCTCATGGAAAATATTAATTTCTAAAAAAAACAATTTCATATTTTATAGCTATGCATTTTTCCTTTTTAAAACTTAACATTTGTTTTCTTTGTTTTATATGTATTACTTTGAATACATATTTAATGCTCATTAAATAAGATTATGGTGTCCTTTGTGTAAATCTTTATATTTGTAGATTAAAATATTTTCAAAACATTTACTTTACAATGTTAAATTATTTTTACCTTATTGTTACAAGTCTCGAACTTGATAAATAATAAAGTTCTTATTCCTCTGAAGAATACTTTTAATTCAAAATTTTGATTTAAATGGGTTACCCCCTTATGTTATTGGACATTGTCTTTCATAAGGTGTCACGGCCTTGGTTTTTTTCAATATAACAGCTTGAGGAACAACACACACAAGCCTCATCAATAGTCCTAGGTTTAAAGAGATCGCTTGCATCCTTAAATAACTATGAAGACCCCCAAAATACTTGAGGTGTACATTTGAGTTCTTCAGAGATGTTCCAAAATTAATGGTTTATTTTTAAACTCAATAGTGTACTCTTGTACACTCTACCCTCACTTCTACCAAAAGTAATGCTAACAAGTTCATTGATCTTCTTTATATACAATAGGATAAAACAAGAACTTTATGAATGTTTCAAACACCTCTTACTTAGTTATTGGGGGATCACCCTTCAATCTAAGCATCGTCATGTGGCTTTAGCACTAATCTCTTGCATGGCCCTCTAACTTTAATTAAGAAAATGATATATATTTCTCTTCTCCTATGTTATGAACAATGAAATAGCTTTCTAATAATCATTGATTCAACTTAACGACGTCAGTTTCAAATTGATAGGGTTTAATGTCCACTTTCACTCCCACTTTGAATAGAGATGTGGGAATACTTAATGATTTTAAAATTTGGTCTTTCTTTGTCTCCTTTCACAACTACTTTTTGGCTCTTTTATCTACAAATTTCTCATCAAATCCAACATCCAAGTCAAAGATACAAAACTCCCCAAAATTTCCAAACTTTCTCTCTAGATATGCCATGTTGTGAGAGATGTCATAAACTTGGGTTTCCAGCTCTAAATATATCTTCTTTGAGTCATATATAAGATTTTTATTATACTTATCAAACATGGTTAATGTTTTCAAACTTGTTTCTTTAAGCCAATTTCTAAATCCTTACTAAGTTGTCATAGACATTGTGGCACGAAATGGTTGTTACAGGGTCTTATGCTTCCTTTATTTTTCTTACAATATGTCACTCCTTTCGTTCTACTCCATTATGGAACAATTCAATACAAGAATAATGGAACCCCTTCATTTCCTCGTGACCTAATGTTTAGCATGCCCTAATAGCCATCTAAGATTAGGGTTAATATTTTTACATGCCTCAACTCCTTAGTAAGGTTAGGGTTTTAGACCCTCTAAATTCAAGTTCTTGAAATTGCACATCTCACTAGCTCCAGATATGTGAGTAATGGATAATAATATGGCATCCTCTTAGTACCACAATGGTCAAAATCATCGGTCAACTTGCAAAAAGCATAATTTTCTCATTCAAAATCCAATTGAAGAGATCTTTTCATTGTTGGAAATCTCTTGTTGTGTAGAACAACAATGGAGGGTTAGAGACATTGTTCACAAATTTTTGACCTAAAAAATGGTTTTTTAATGCCCCTAACAAACTATGCATTTTTCACAACCCTAAATCACCAAAATAGGACCTTCACCTAAAATGAACCCTACAAATCAATAGCTCCATTTTTTCCATTCATGAAGTACCAAAATAGATGACATTATATCGTAATCAATTTCAAATCATGTAATTATATTATATATGTATAATGAAATGAGTAGTTCTACTTCCCTCGTGATGGGTGCTTGAGCTTGGGATCTCTGCCCCTGAGTTAATATGAATATGCTATATTTAAAGGCAAATTGGTGTATGCCCCCTAGCTGGTCGCTCACATGAAATATCGGTCAAAGGTGGATGAAAAGAAGGAGGTGAAGGTATGTAAGTTAAGTATCATCATGGATATTAGTGTATGAGAGTACCTTGAAGAGCTATAGTACCTGTTGGCCACTTGCAACTTAGTTATAAATTCAATGATGAAGAGACGACGAAATTATTACCTTTAAATTGGAGAGGGAATGTAAGGCTACGGGATATTTTTTTAAATTCGTTTGTTGTCTGGTGGAATAATTATCATAGCAAGTTAGTTGTGAGTACTTTAATTTATTTTTTCCCCTCAAATCTATTCCTCACTTGGTTTTAAGGAGCATCTCTTGATGAATCTTTCCAATTAAGCTTGAGAATCTTTGGTATTTTGTAAGGCAAACTCTATGTGCATTTATAGAAGGTCACATCCCTACTCATAGGCCTCATTTTGGCTTGCAATCCAAAGCTAAATTTTTATGGATGCAAGATCATTAGCTTCAGGTTTGGTCTTTAAGTGCGACCACATTTTGGTTTGGTTGTAATCCCTATATCTTCTGGCTCATTCTTCTATGATTTTTCAACACTAATTTTATATTTAGGCTTTTCTTAGTAAGATGGTAGTTTTATCAGAAATTCTATAGACTTTTCTTAGTTTTGGGGACTATTTTATTATAATTTTAAGTCTCATTATCCTCTCCCCACACTTGACTTTCCCTAGTTCTGAACGTTAATTATGGTTACTTAATGAAATCATCTCTGGTGGTTTGTCAACCTCTAAATATTTGAATCTCTCTTCCTTATTAGCCTAGGTATTTCTCTTACTAGGTTAAACTCTTTCTTTCATTTTTATTTTTTGACATCCCTTCCCTTGAAGTTGGCCTTGCTCCCCTAGTTTTAGGAAATGATTGTCTTATCTCTCCCCTTCCTATGCCTCAATGCAAAGTTACATCGAGAGGCAGAAGAGGGAGAGGAGACAATGCTACTCTCTTTGCAAATTTTGATGATCAGCAAGCAACATTGATCTACATTGAAAAGATTCTAAATAAATTGGAGAATTTGGATAACAAAGTATTTGTCCTGGCTAAGAAAATGGTAGGAACCACCTTCACAACATTTTAGGAGGACAAGGACTTAGCCATCAATCCAGTTGAACTCTCCCTTCAAATGACATGATAAGGTGAGTGTACTTTTTTGTTATATTTTTTTTATAGTGGCAATGGTGTATTTATGACTATTAATATCTAGCAATATGTTTTTATTAGTTATGATTTCACTTTAAATGATAGTCTTATAGCATTGGAAATATACGATGCTAAAATTTTGAGACTCTGCTACTAGTTCGGTTTCCCATGTGGCATACAAATAGCTTATGGACATCTGTTATGTATATTTTACTCAGAAAATTAATATAAAGTGACTACCTAACCTTACAAAAAAATGAGTAGCTATGTTATTGGGAAGATTGTAAAGGATCATATTTGTGCTTTTCTATGAATAAGTATGGTGTCTGCAAAATGAGATAGTGGACGAGTCTGGGTTGATTCCTTGATTTTTTCATTATCCATAGAGTGTGCATTGTTTTGGAGATAAGCTATCAAGAGAAAATAGAATCGAAGGAAAATACCATTATTCCCTCTGTGCACTTTTAGCATGAGGGCATACAAGTTCATCTACATTAAATGGAATCAAATCTTAAAGATTTGGCATTTTAGAGAAAAAAAAGAGAAGCATTAATATAAGTAATAAATTTGTGGAGATGGTATAATATAAGAAGAGACGTGGTGGAGTGAAGACCATTATCATAAGATACCAAAAAGAGAATAACACATATTGAAGTGTGCTCAAGAAAATAGAGAAACCTATAGAAAGAGTGAGAGAGAAAAAGAAGGTGCTAGAAGAAAACTAAGAAAATGTATGGGGAAGAGAAGAGGACCTATAATGCTTGTTTGGAAAAGGAGGATGAGACAAACTAAAGGTTTTCAAGTTAGAGAAGTCTCGAAAGGAAGTGTAGATAGCTCTAGTAGAGAGATAATTTCTAGTTAAACATTGTAAAAAGAAAGAAACTCTTAATAATGATGTAAAGGGTAGACATTGTAAGCATGAGTGACATATCTAATACAATCATTGCTAGCTATATATTTTGAAGAGTGCTCTAGATGTTGTGAACATGCAATTTACAAAAGAGAACTATGACAAAAAGAGATCAAGGAGTTGAAGATAGAGAATGTAAAAGAAGATTCTAGTGGTAGTCGTGATGTGAGCTTGGCATTGTAGCACAAGGTCATATTTTCCACTAGTCTAGGGAGTCTAATACAAGGTTCCATAAAAATCCAAGATTACCAAAGAGGAGTTTACCATCTCTAGTCATTTAATGATGAAAAAAATGAATATATGGAAATCAAGAGGATATGTGGAAATAATAACTTAGATATTGAGAAAGTTTGAGAGGGTTGGGGAAAGGTGAAGAAAGATCCTAATATCCAATAAAATGGTCACAAATGCAAAGACCCCATGGGAGTGTTGGATTTGATTTAAGGCTTTGAGAAGTGAGCAATGGAAACCTAGTGAGCCATTTAATTGATTGGATATCCATATAGTGCAAGTGACATATGGTATAAGTGGACGTCACATGAGAATAAAAAAACTACAAGGTTAGTGAGGCCAAGAAATTGAAGGTTGTTTCATATTCTTTCAAAAAACATGATGAGTCAAGAGGTTGAGCTTGATTGCATTTGTATATTGAAATGAGTCAATATATTGTTATTGTATTGCATTTGTATATTGAAATAAGTATATATGTTGTTTCCAAGATTGTAACATTAGATATGTGTTTGTCTACTAATGAGTGATATGTCTACAAAATCAGAGCAAGTAGAGAGGTTATGTGTTAGTATGTTATTATGTCTTAGCATTGTTTCTGCTACAACACCCTCCAAAATTTTGTTATATACTTAAATTTTGGAGCCCGCCACTTATCATGTGAAGTTTCACTTTTGGTTTTCAAGTGGTTTTTTATGCTTTTACACATGTTTTAAGTGTTCATGTTTCTTACTAAGTGTCGTCGGATAATTAGAAGTGGAAATCACACACTTTGGATTCATAGTACACAAAGTGACACTTATGTGTCACAACTGCACATACTTTGTCTATTATACTTGAAGAATGTTTGAAAACTGGTGTTTTGATGTGTAATTCTTAGTTTTGGTCCATGTTTAAGTTTTATTGATGAGTTTAGTTGTGTTTCACTTTATTTTTCTCCTAACTTAGTGAGTTTTCCAAGGTTTCCACCCTTCTATAATTAAACAATTCTGACTTTCCAAGCTATCCCTCTAGGCCAAGAGAGGCACATAGTGAGCTACCAAGGCTTATTTGAGACCCTCCTTGTCAGTTGAAGTTGTGCCCTGTCCCAAGCCTAACCCTTCCTCCCTCTCCAATGCACAACACACTACCAGTCGTCAAGACCCCTTCCTTATTGCTTGTTTCTGCACCCTATGGTAGAAAGGCCTACAGTCTCACAGTTGAGCACACTATGCACTCTAAGTGGGAGGTAAGGCCTTCCCTTGTGTCATGTTCTTATGCCTTCGGTGCCCTCCTTGTAGCTCTATCTCTCCCTTCCAAGCACTCATTGCATCCTCAGTGAACGATCATGTTACATGTTGCTTTTTGTTACACTCTGCACCCTCCATCGGGCCTTATCCTCCTCTAGTTAATTGAACAATGCATTATCAATTATCAGTGAAGCCCCTCCTTGCCTCTTGCAAGTGCACCCTGTGCCCAGAAAACTCTCTCTCTCTTCCCTTGGCACACCGTTGGGCCACAAATAGATAATTTGCATGAATCATGATAGAATAGGATATTTTTAGGCTAATGTTTTCTTGTCATGAGTGATCTACACCTATAGGTGTTCAATGAACCACGACAATGATTTGTGAGAAGATTTGACAAGAAATGTTGCCCAAGGAATCATCCCAAAGACAAAGGCACCATGCTGCGACAGTTGAAACAATAATGGATCCTGATGATCAAAGTGACTCATGAAGATTCCAATATCTCTCAAGACCCTTTGGATGGTAGATGACAACAACAAAGCAATATTTGTTACGAATATTGAAGAAAAAGTGGCAGTGTTGTAACTCATCAAAGAACTTTATGCACACGTCACCATGAGTCCAAGTCATCAATATTGTTGACTTATCATGTTATCATCACATGATGATGTGGAAATTATGATGTAATTTTGGAAAATATTGTAAATGTAAATATGTGGAAGTCCAAGAGTCATATATGGACAAATATCCACATGCAAAAATCCAAAAGTCACCTAGAAGTTCAAAATTAGTATAGAAGTCCAAAGGTCAAATTAGAAGCCTAAGATTCATGAGGAAGTTAAAAAATCATGGGGATATTAAAGGTCATTCCTTTTGTTATAAAAGAGGCCTCATTACTTAAAAAGAGAACTCTTAACATTGGCTTCTCCAATCAGGCATTATAGAGGAAGATTATCACCCCCCCCTCCCACATTTACCCAATTTCATCATGTCAGTTATGTTAAACATGAGATGAAGAGTTATTATGAAATGAATTTACCTTTAAGCTTTAGTTATGGAAGTGGGATGACAACTGGAACTTACTGACAATAAACCAACATCCTACAGGGCTTACAGAAAACTCAAGGGCCAAAGGACTACCCCAGGTGAGAAAACCTTGAGTTAAAGTTCCTTTTTAGTGACCTAACACCCCAACCACATGCCCAAGTCTGCATGGTTGTGGTTGTGACCCTCAAAACACATGCACAAGCTTGCTTGCATGCGGTTGTGACTTAAATTGCTCAATTTAGTGCCTACAGTCCCGAGATCTAAGCCACAATTCTAGGATAGCCTCCAAACCACTACCTAGAACATCCTGAAAATTTTTAGAATGATAAAATACTCGAAGAAAATTCCAATCATACCAAACTTGATCAAATACTTTACCTAACCAATCCTAACCATGACAATCATTTCGTCAAACATATGGTGAACATGTGAACTACAAGTCATGAATACATATCTAACCATACGAGTCTGGAAATTGTTTTAGAATCACCAATTAGATCTAATGTTCTCTCACAATAGTCGCAATAACACTTATTAGATCATGCATTCATTAACCATTCATCAACTAATCAAAACATATCAAGAGCCATAGTTAGAACCTGTTATGGAACCATGCTTATAGCCAGCATATAACTCAAATAATAGCCATGATATAACAACCATCAAAGCCACATAATGACAAGTAAAAGTACTCATAGAATACCATAGGAAATAGCTCTTATTAAAGTATGCAAAATCCAACCAAGTCAGGGACTTCCACGTACCACCTGACTATATATTGGGATGAAACAAATATTTCTTTCATCCAATCACCCCCACGCCATATTTCAAGCATGAATGTGTTAACTCAAGACATAAACAACAATGGTTTCCTAGAGATTAAACTACATTCACCCTTAGGCTACCATGATCCCACCAAAACCAATCAAGAGATCACTAAGCCCAAAACAAGCTTGGGTGCCTCATAATTTCTTCACCATTACCTTGAGGAATTTTCTTGTCTCCACCTACCTGTTAATGGATTCTCGAGTATTAAACCACCTACATCCCCAACCCTTGGGAATTTTCCTAAGACCGCCTCACTCGGTTCCAAAACTTTATTGCAATCCAAAGCTCAACCAAAAAAAAGAACCCTGTCACACCATGGTATCTGAAATTGGAAAAGAAAGGTTGAAACCACTATCACACCTAGAAAAACACATGCCAATGATATAAAAAGAACCAAATACACAAATGCATGTTGTTACCTACAAGTATTCCTATTGAATTTGTTTGATCCAACCTTCCTTGATTTTCCTTTTCTTTCCTTTTCCTTCCTTTGTCTTATTTTTCTTCATTTCCCCAATGCTAGAGTGCTCCAAGAATGCTTTAAGTGTGCAATAGTATGAGAGAATAGAGATAGAGCCCCATACCTGCATTTACAAAATTTGTGAACTGCTCCTTAGAAGCCTTTTTATCATTAAGGCCTCCATTTTCTTCATTTTCCTCTATTTTTCCTTGAATTTTCCTCCTCATGCAAATATGTGACCCGTCATCTCTCTTTTCTCTTATTTTCCTTTATTTTCATAAATAAAATTCCAATTAATGCCTCCTTTCCTTTTCCAATTTCCTTAGCCATAATAAATCGAAAGTGACAACAACTAGGATGCTTTTCCCAACATTTAGCTTGGAGTACATGTACCATGACCTTGGTCTTATTTTTCCTTTATTAACTTTTATTACATGAACTTTAACCTGGGGTTGTTACAAACCCATACTCCTTATGGGAACATCATCCTCAGTGTTCTATGAAAACTATAACTAGCAAGATCGTTGAAAACCAAAACATACTGCCCATGGAGCTTTATAACTTATCTTGATGCGGTATTTACAATGAACAACCTATTGAAAAGAAAAAACCAACATGACAAACATGACAACTTGACAACCATACTGCTTATTGGAGCTTTATAACACAACTCATTACATTATTTGCAATAACAACCATAGATGAATATATACATATACCAAAACTCATTTTTATAAATCGACAAACAATGAAGGATACAAATCCCACATATGATCATCCATCTCCCATGTAACTTCATTGGACCCAAAGTGCTTCCACTACTAAACCTTAACTTGCTTGATTGCTCAATTCTGAAGCATGATTTGTTTCCATTACAATGTGCACTAAGTTTCTGGCTAGCATTCACCTTCCGGCTCCACCTGCAATACAAACCAGCCAATCACATGATCAACATCCCTCACATATATTTTAAGCAATGAAAGGTGAAAAACACCATGGACTTTCACTATCAATGGTAGTGTAAGTCTATAGGCCACTGGTCCAATCCTCTCAGGAATCTCGAAAGGCCCACAATATCGAAGTTCCAACTTAACACATGATCCAATCCTCAAGGAGCTCCTGTTGAGCTTGATGCACAAATACACATGCTCCCTAACCTAAAACTCCTTAAATGCCATGTGTTGATCTGTATAAATATTAAGCATTTCTTGTGTTTCCTTCAAATTCTTCTTGATAACCTACATTTTCAATTCCATCTCTTACAACATGTGTGGTCCTATCAACATCTTGTTCACTAGATCACTCCAGCTAATGGGAGTATTAAAACTCCACCCATAAAGTGCCTCAAATAAACTCATCCTCGATGACTCTTGATACCCATTATTATACGTAAAATTTACCAGTGGAAGATACTCTTCCTACTTATACTACTAATTCATAACATACATCCTCAACATCTCCTCAAGGATCCTGTTAACCCTCTCTGTATGTCCATCTATCTATGGATGATAAGTTGTATTGAAGACTAACTTTGTACTCAAACCTACAAATAACTCCTTCCAAAACCTGGAAGTGCACTTGGAATCTCTGTTAAATACAACCTTCTTAGGAATACCATGCAATATCACTATCTCCTTTATGAAGATTTGAGCTACCTCACTATCTGAATTCGTAGACTTCACCGAAATGAAGTGAGTTACCTTTGTCAACCAAAACCATGATGGAATCATTTTTTCTATATTTCCTTAGCAAAATTGTGATGAAATCCATGGAAATAACCTCCCATTTCCATTCTGGAATCAAAATCGACTGCAATAAACCACCTGGATTCTTACACTCTACTTTTACCTATTGATAATACAAACATCTAGCCACAAAACTCAGCCACTTTCTTTTTCATGTTTGGCTAGTAGTAAAATTTCTTCACAATTGTTAGAGTCTTCTAATATCCTAAATGACTTGAATGTGGCTTAACATGAAACTCCCTTATGATAAGCTTCTTGAGTTCATTGTTGTCTAACACATAGATCTCATCCCTAAATATCACCCAACCATCGGTCGTGAGATGATAATATACATCCTTTTCACTTGTACTCTGCTACTATAACATGTGCTTAAGTTGTTGGTACATGTCATCTTGTTGTCATTCCTGTAATATTTGACCCTATAAATCTGTCCCATATGAACTCATAGCTACTATGTGATTTAGTTTCACTCTTCTACTAAGAGCATGTGTGTTTCCAGGAAAACTAGCGTCTATTCAGAGCTGCTAGTCCCACTAAGACGGGTAGCTATCTTAGAAACAAACAATTCAAAGGTACTTTTGTTCTCCTTTGTGAGAGATAGATGAGAGAGAAGCAGAGAGTACTAACCTTAGTCTTTCGCTTGGCTCCTTGCTTGTTTCCTCTCTCCTTTGATAGAGATTTCCCCACTCCTTTCTCACTTGTCCCGCTTCAAAGAAAACCTGTACAGTCAAAGCAGCAAATTACAATCAAAGCATAGAGATCCATAACCATAAACAATATAGGATCAAATGTACATTAACCATACAAATGCATACACAAATACAAGATTCAGAGATATACAAGTATATGGAGGTAAACTCAAATAGCTTTATTGATAGAAGTAGTAGAAGAGAGGATTACAACCCAGCTGTCTGATCCAGCACCACCCTGCCAGCATGAAAGCCTTCTTCACCTCATGAAAGGACTAGATCACCCAACAATACAATGCTTCACAGAGAAACCAACAGCACTTCCTTACAAAATACAAAATTCCAACCTCTGGATCTCTAGAATGAGGGATCCATATATAGATATTTGCAAGGGGGTGAGTCAGCTTTTGGGATTTTGATTAGTGTCATTTCACTAATATTTTTTGGTTCCACTTGGATATTTCATGATCTCTTACTCATCCCTGGGCGAATTCAGAGAGGCAAGTGTCATAGGAGCAGTCTCTTGAAGACTCTCTGGGTTTCCACTTAGCAAACTGCCTATGCCGTTTGTCTGTTCTCGCTCATCGCACCCTACAAAAGGGATTTTCAATATGCATCACACCCTTTGTGTGTAGCAGGTGAGATGCATCACACCCTTAGCATGGAGCAGTCTGTATGGTCCAATTTTGACCAGTTCTGAGCAGTTTTTCAGGGAGAACTTCTAGGAAATGATGTAATCATTTGATCTTGATCCTTTAGGGTATGAAACAACACTTTTAAAGGTTTAGAAGCCCTTGGTTTATGGACATATGTGATTGGGGTTTCAGTGCCCAAATATGTCTATAACAGTGGTCGGCTAAAGCATGAGGTCGTAAATCTTCTGATGTCAGGTGAAATGCTTTATCATGAGGATCCGATATTTTTCGAACTGGAAGGTGACCTATAATATGATACAATAAAATACATTATCTCCATAATATTTTCATGATCTAGCTGAGGCAAACATTCCCATGCTCAGCTCTATAAATTCATTTTCATGTACATAGGACAGACAACTGTCTATGTGGCAGGTTGATGATTCTGGTAAAGCCATCATCCCTTAGCTTGGATGATTATCTGTGCAGCGATGGCGTACATTTGATGTCTTTATTTTCCTGAATATATTGCAGCCCGGATGGATGAAACTAGATTCGGGGTCTTCAAATTCGTTCAATCTTCACCTGAAGTACAAGTCGATCCATGTGAAAAGATGTTCTAATGTAGAACATGGAAAGACATCGTCTGATTACCAGCCAATGATGTAAGCTATTAACAGGTGCGAGAGGAATCACCAATAATGATAATGACCCTCAAGGTACTGCAGTATAATTCACATGGTGCGAATACATGAGTCGATGTCGAACACCACGCAAAATATTTCGGTCGAAGGCCATTGATGTAAACCTATCACCAGAAGTGAGAAACTTTCCATTGAGGCATGCACACTTCAAAGTACTGAAACGGTTGTTCCTAAGTAAACTTGTTGGATAATAAGCTAATTTTGACAAGAAGTGACCCATCGTAGGAGGGCCTTAATGAATCCCACATCTACGACACAAAATGGAGCAAATGATTTTGTGGAGGTAAAAACAATCTGATGATACAAGGTTCAGGGTGGCGGTCATGAAAGAATGGAGCATGAAGATATTGCAGCAGATGAGGCATTAGCTGGGTTGGTGAATTCTCTGAGAAACTTCTCTTGAACATACCGGCGACACTGAAATGGATTGGTAGTGTTAACCCCAAAAATGGATGGTACGGAGGACCAATGGTGATATGACCGGTGAACGGAATAACCCAACCCGACTCAATCATGGTGATGGAGTGAAAGTGTCATGTTCAAGAGTGGCCTGCTACCAATGAAGTTCTTCAAGTTTTCTTCCCTTTTCCCCAGTCATTATTGACTAGTACCTCTTTATTTAAGCTTGAGGAGGATAACATATGCTTGTTCTATAATTTTCCCTTCGGGCAAACCTGTCGCTATGTTTTAGCGAGCCTAGCGACATTGAAACTCATTCTTGTCCATATGGACAAGTTTGTCGCTATTGTTTTAATGAGTTTAACGATAAAGATAACTTGGTCCTTTTTAGTTTTAGAGTGTCTGAAAAGAGACGGAAAGGAAACTCCAGTAGTCCTTTTTCGTATTATAATCCCTTAAGTCTGAAAAAGTATAAAATAATACGAAAGGGATGACTTTTCCGATCACTTTAGTGAGCCGAAAAAGACAAGTGCTCGATCTTTTTGTGTAATGATCCCTCAGGTCCAAAAAGATTAAAATATAGAGGAGGGATGGCACTTCCAATCACTTTAATGAGCTAGAGAGGCCAATTGCTTGGAAATATTTTCATATTTTACGAGTCTAAAAAGAGCTTAAAAGAGACTTGTTTTTTAGGAATGAGTGATATTTTCGGATAGCCGTTGGTTCCAGGTAAGTTTGGAACTTTTCAATCATGGCAATGTAAAGAAGGTGGCTAACAGAATCACTCGTCACAGTTTTTCCTCAAAAGGGTTAACAATCAAATGGAGGCATATGATCAACTAAAAAGTGGAGGTGATGGTAAGAACATGACCAAGGCTCAAAAGTTGATAGTAATGTGATCACAAAGGTTATTTACCAAAAGGTGGGTTCATTTTTTAATGAGCTTGAACTCTGGGGAAACATATGCCCATTGCTAGGTTTATTTTTTAATGAGCTTGAACTTCACGTATACCTGCTCGTGCCAGTTGTATAATAAGGATGTCTCTCATTGGTAGGTTCATTTTTTAGGGAGCTTGCCCCATGCGAAACTTTGCTCTGGAGCCTTTTGTATGCAAGCTAGGAACGACCAACTACTGTCCTAAGGGTTAATGAACTACTGAGGTTAGGTAGGATAGTTTCGTAGAAACATCTCCTTTACTTTGTCGTCGTCGTCGGTCCCGGCAAAAGTGAATGGTTGACCAAACCAATCACCTAACTTAAGCAATTGAAGTTAGTAAAAACTATGGGGTTAGAGTTATGCTGGTCACTTTTAACTTGAGTAAAAATTGTTTGCATGCCCCGAGGTATAAAGAAAAGTAGAGTTTCCAGGTTACCATATGGAAGTCCTTGCATTAAAGCAGGATTGTTTCATCCGCGTAGCAGCCAAAACACTTCCCTAGCTTTGTCCATCGAAATAGACAAAGGTGAATGGTGTGAGATTCCAATCACATAACCTCCGATGAGGAAATCCTATTCCAGACTGATCCCATTTTCCTGAACGGGCGGGTTTGTCAAATTGGTCATATATCCTACACGGAAACCTATCTTATATCTAGGCTTTTTCTACCGAAGCAAACTAAGGCGCGTGCCCCCTGGGTTTAGTCACATTCACCGAATCACTCGCAGTCATCAGGTGGATGGACTAGAGGTTGATGAGACATTCCTTATGCAAAAAGACCATTTCGGGATGGCATTTGACTAGTAGCCGCATTTGAACCAGGGAATGAAAGTTGGTCAACAAGTTAGACCATTCTGCCTTCATACGGGAAACACATCACTCGGAAGAGTGAGGAAACAATAGCTCCCATGCTGTAAATGTAGTCACGCCCAAGGAGTAGATTGTAATCTAGAGGCCCTTGGACTACCATCACGTTTAGATGAACGGCTTTCCTTCTCAAAGTTATAGGAAAATTTGGAAGGATCCCTAACGGTTGACTGGTTCCTTTATTAAAGCCTGACAAATTTCGAATCTCAGGAAAAAGCGATGGCGAACCAAGCACTTTCCAAGCAATTGAGGAAAGGATACTCACGAAAGCCCCTTCATCTATGATAGCGTCGGCCATGATCATTTTGTAAGCTTGTACTATGATCCGGAATGGCACATTAGATGGTAGGCGGGGTCTTGCTAGTAGATTCCAATCAAAGGAAATGACTAGATTGCTTGGAGGAGGGACTGAATAAACAGTTGGATGAATCTCTTGAACTAAGGAACTTCCTTCCTGTGGTAAAGGAACGGGCAGATTGCCCCCATGTTTATCGGATTTTGTGATAACAAAAACAATTTGAACGGTGTCGTTCTCATTCTCTTTGGTGACTGTATCATTTGAAGGTGGACCTTCTGAAGACAAGACTGGGTCGAATGCCATCTCAACCTATTGACTTTGGTCCGGTATGGATTTAGAGGGTTTATCTTCAATGATAGGCATTTCGACCGACAACAGAGGTGTGTCAGTCAGATTTTCAACTAGCGATGGACTTGGCAAGAGTTTCTTATATCCAGGTGGAAGTCGCTGCAGTGAAGCAGGACGGTTATCCAAGACTCTTTTAGCTTCATCCAGGAAAGGACAACGGTGGAGGGCATGATCACCTTCGCACAATCTACAAGGAAATTTAGATCTTCCTTTCTATCCATTGACTTCATTTTCAATAGTTGATGGTGTACTCTCAACATGATCGATAGAGGTTGAAGACACCAGATTGTGCAAGCGGGGAGACCAGTCTCTCAAGATCCGCAGGATGCAAGGACAATCTCGATGATAGTGGTCTCCTTTACAAATGACACATGGAGATTTAGGTTTGGATGGTGCAATGTGTAGATTTTCGCTAGACGATGCATGGTTGCTCCCTTTCACTGTTGGCTTCTTCTTCTTCTCCTCCTTCCCTTTCTTCTTCTTCTCAGTTACTTGGTTTTTAGTGTTACGAGTTTCACCAAGCAAAGAGGAAGAAGGAGAGGGAGAAACAAATGAAGTAGAAGGTGGGGGAACAACTCCAGTATCATCTAGTTGTTGATTTGATTGCTCAGGAATTACGGTGTTTTGAACAAAAGAGGTCAAGAATAGCCATACTGGCGGGCCAACTGTGAGTCCTGGAAGGGACAATGTAGGCATGTATGGAGCACCAATATCTCCCTAAGAAGAGAAAGGACTAGGATTTCCCCCAAGGGGAAATCCTTGATTGGTGGAATCCATTTTCTCAACCTAAGACCAACGAGGGAATAGTGATGTTATTCCAATTTAAATGAATTTTATGACGCTTTGTACCTCTTTATTTTTGTCAAGCTTGAGGAGGATAACATATGCTTGTTCTATAATTTTCCCTTCTGGAAAACCTGTCGCTATGTTTTAGAGAGCCTAGCGGCAGTGAAACTCGCTCTTGTCCATATGGACAAGTTTGTCGCTATTGTTTTAACAAGTTTAACTCGGTCCTTTTTAGTTTTAGAGAGTCTGAAAAGAGACAAAAAGGAAACTCCAGTAATCCTTTTTCGTAGTATAATCCCTTAAGTTCAAAAAAATATAAAATAATACGAAAGGGATGACTTTTCCGATCACTTTAGTGAGCCGAAAAAGACAAGCACTCGATATTTTTGTGTAATTACCCCTCAAGTCCAAAAATATTAAAATCTAGAGGAGGGATGGCACTTCCAATCACTTTAAAAAGCTGGAGAGGCCAATTTCCCAGCAAACTTTTCATATTTTACGAGTCTAAAAAGAGCTTAAAAGAGACTCGTTTTTTAGGAATGAGTGATATTTTCGGGTAGCAGCTAGTTCTAGGTAAGTTTGGAACTTTTCAATCACGGTAGTGTAAAGAAGGTGGCTAACAGAATCACTCATCGCAATTGTTCCTCAAAAGGGTAAACAATCAAGTGGAGGCGTATGATCAGCTAAAAAGGGGAGGTGCTGGTAAGAACACGACCAAGGCTTAAACGTTGATAGCAATGCGATCACAAAGGTTATTTACCTAAATATGGGTTCATTTTTTAATGAGCTTGAACTCTGGGGAAACATATGCTCATTGCTAGGTTTATTTTTTAACGAGCTTGAACTTTGTGTAAACCTACTCGTGATAATAGTCAGAGATATTCAATTCACCACTAACACTATGTTCTTTTGACGGCTGTACTACCTATTCAATTGCTCCATCAAATTGATTAGAAATGTAAATACATGCTTGAAAAATGAGTTAAAAACCAACATCTTACTTGAATTACATGAATAGTAACATAAAAGTGGTTTTACCTCTCATTTTTACCATTTCATTCAAATTTGGGATCCCTCAGTGAACGAGCTGGACCATTTTGCCTTCATACGGGAAACACATCACCCGAAAGAGTGAGGAAACAATAGCTCCCATGCTGTAAATGTAGTCATGCCCAAGGAGTAGATTGTAATCTATAGGTTCCTAGCCTACCATCATGTTCAGATGAATGGTTTTCCTTCTCAAAGTTATAGGCAAATTTGGAAGGATCCCTAATAGTCGACTGGTTCCTTTATTGAAGCCTGACAAATTTCAAATCTCAGGTAGAAGCGATGGCAAGCCAAGTGCTTTCCAAGCAGTTGAGAAAAGGATACTCATAGAAGCCCCTTCATCTATGATAGTGCCAACCATGATCATTCTGTAAGCTTGTACTATGATCCGGAATTATACATTGGATGGTAGGCGAGGTCTCGCTAGTGGATTCCAATCGAAGGAAATGACTAGATTTCTTGGAGGAGGGACCGAATAAACAGCCGGATGAATCTCTTGAACTGAGGAACTTCCTTCCTACGGTAAAGGAACGGGTACATTGCCCCCATGTTCATTAGATTATATGTTAACAAAAAGAATTTGAACGGTGTCATCCTCATTCTCTTTGGAGACTGTATCATCTCAAGGTGGACCTTCTGAAGACAAGACTTGGTCGACTACCGTCTCGACCTATTGACTTTGGTCCGGTGTGGACTCAGAGGGTTTATCTTCAATGATAGGTGTTTCGACTGACAACAGAGGTGTGTCAGTCAGATTTTCAGCTAGAAATGGATTTGACAAGAGTTTCTTGTATCCAAGTGGAAGTCGTTGCAGTGAAGCAGGATGGTTATCCAAGACTCTTTTAGCTTCGTCTAAGAAAGGACAACAGTGGAGAGCATGATCGCCTTCGCACAATCCACAAGGAAATTTAGATCTTACTTTTTGTCCATTGACTTCATATTCATGAGTGGTGACATCATCATTGAATGGTAAAGACATATATTCCTAATCAAATTCTAGCTGAATGGTTTATTAAGTCATTGTTACCTTCTATTACAGAAGATGTGGCCAAGGGAGGAGTAGTCACTGAAGAGCAAGTCATTGCTCGTGCACAATATCTAGACTTGATCTATACTAAGTCTAGCACGCTCTATGACAAAATTCTTGATGCTCCAAGACCAAAATTTTCTGTTCCTCCTCCTCCTAGATTGAACAGGGACTCTCATGCCAGTGACGACGTGATTGGCACCTCAAGTACGCAAACCGCAAAGGCCCCATCTGGTAAAACCCTTGCAATTTCTAGTAAAAAGGCAAATGAAAAACTTCCTACCTCGGAGGTTAATGTCGTGTTGACAAACAAAGGCAAAGAACAGAAGCAACTAAGAGGAAAGAAGAAAGGGAAAAAAAAAAATAAGAAATAGGATGATTCGTCTCCTAAAAAATCTTCTGGAAACCCTTATGGGTAAAATAAACCTAGTCATCCATGTTTTATATGCGATGAGGACCATTTGACGAGGGATTGTTTGCATAAAGCTGAGATTAAGAAGTTCTTTAAGAGTCCGAATACCTCAGTAGTGTTGACTAATCCGTTTCCAAACCCAGAAACCAATCTGGTTGCTAGAGACAATGCTTCCCTATCCTAGGTGCTTATGTTGTCCATTTCGAAACGACAAAATGATGCTTTCATATCGACAAGGAATAAAGATTATGGGAATCCACAGTTGTTGAAGAACAAGGCTGCAGATCAACCTAGTAGTTCGACAACAACTTTGACCGAAGTTGTGCCACCCATCATTCCTGAGCTAAAAATAAAGCCACCAAAGGGAGTAGTACACAAATTGATATTTAATCCACATGCTCGAGCAGAACAGAATTATAATATAGTAGAGGATCTAGCCCAATCGCCGTCTGCTATGTCGACACTTGAAGTACTGCAAAATTGCCCCTCCCAAAAGCAGGCTCTATTATCAGCAATAGGTGGGATTGACCGAGCGGATTCCAATTTTGTGGCCTTTAATCATAAAGGATACGAACCTCAGTTACCAGCTCAACTCGCTTTCCTCGTAAAAATGAAAGCCCTCAACAAAATTGTTCATCGAACAATCATTGTGAGGGGCCATCTACCTACATTATGTCAATGAGTTGCTGGAAAACTTTAGGCTCACCACCCTTGTCAAGATCATCAACGACATTAAAAACATTCGTTGGATGAACATACACCCCGTACGGATTTTAAGTAACTTGCAAGTTGAACTGGGGTTAAGACAGTAGAAATTGATGTTCAAGTTATCGATGGAAACCTCGATTACAACGTCCTACTGGGAAGGCCCTAGATTTATGCTATGGTTGTTGTTGTGTCAACATATTTTAGAAAGATTGCATTTCCCTTCCAAGGAGGAATTACTATCGTTGACCAACAAACCTTCCTCCCCAATAGTTCACAAGTTACGGGAAGCATTCCATTGATCCATGGAAGCTCTCATTTGCTTCAAAATATCAAAGTAGGCCTCCTGAAAGACCCTACCTTAATGGGTACTTTTGCCCTACCGCCTCCAAGTAATCTGGCGGAAGTGGCCACAGTGGAAACCTGCAATATGATATCTTCTATATCTACAAGGATTCAGAAGATTTCCAAACATTTTGTTAGCATGGATCATCGCCAGGTATTGCCTCCAAGCCCAATAGAAATATTGTAGCAATCAATTTTCTTGGCTTGGGTGGCAAACCCAAATCAACGCTCATCGAGTGTTTGGGTAGATAGGTCTAACGAATATGGCACCTCTTCAGATCCTTGGTCACATGTACATTCTACAGACGAACGAATCATTAAGTCAATGATGATAGGAGAGGCACCATGGGAAGATTGCCACCATCGTTCCCATCTTCTGGATTACCACGAAGATTATTCTAGCCACCTTAATCATCCTTCAATTTTTTATTTTCTATCAAATACTGTAAATATGGTGGATTTCGAGCGAAATCTATGCAATATTGAAGAAACTATCACCATAAATATCTCGACCAAACATAATGTTGTAGATAATATTCATGTCGGCAAATCTTGCTCTTCTTCAGAACTGGAAATATATTGTGCTCTCTTTCGTGAATTCAGAGATGTCTTTGCATGGTCATATGAAGAAATGCCAGGCATTGACACGAGCAAGTTTACGTGAAGTTCAAGCTCATTAAAAAATAAACCTAGCAATGAGCATATGTTCCCCCAGAGTTCAAGCTCATTAAAAAATGAACCCACCTTCGGTAAATAACCTTTGTGATCGCATTGCTATCAGCTTTTGAGCCTTGGTTGTGTTCTTGCCATCACCTCCACTTTTAGCCAATCATATGCCTCCACTTGATTGTTTACCCTTTTGAGGAATAGCTACGATGAGTGATTCTGTTAGCCACCTTCTTTAGATTTTCGTGCTTGGAAAGTTCCAAACTTACCTGGAACCAGCTGCTACCAAAAAACATCACTTATTCCTCAAAAACGAGTCTCTTTTAAGCTCTTTTTAGACTCGTAAAATATAAAACGATTGTCGAGCAATTGGTCTGTCCAACTCGTTAAAGTGATTGGAAGTGCCATCCCTCCTCTATATTTTAATCTTTTTGGACCTGAGGGATCATTACACAAAAATATCGAGCGCTTGTCTTTTTCGGCTCGCTAAAGTGATTGGAAAAGTCATCCCTTTCATATTATTTTATACTTTTTTGGACTTAAGGGATTATACTACTAAAAAGGACTACTGGAGTTTCCTTTCCGTCTTTTTTTAGACTCTCTAAAACTGAAAAGGACCGAGTTATCTTTGTCGTTAAACTCGTTTTAACAATAGTGACAAACTTGTCCCTATGGACAAGAGCGAGTTTCACTGTTGCTAGGCTCACTAAAACATAGCGACGGGTTTGCCTGAAGGGAAAATTATAGAACAAGCATATGTTATCCTCCTCAAGCTTGACAAAAATAAAGAGGTACTGGTCAGCAATGACTAGGGAAAAAGGGAAGAAAACTTGAAGAACTTCATTGGTAGCAGGTCGGTCTTGAACATGACACTTTCACTCCATCACCATGATTGAGTCGTGTTGGGTTATTCCATTCACCGGTCATATCACCATTGGTCCTTCGTACCATCCATTTTTGGGGTTAACACTACCAATCCATTTCAATGTCACCGATATGTTCAAGAGAAGTCGCTCAGAGAATTCACCAACCCAGCTAACGCCTCATCTGTTGCAATTCCTTCATGTTCCATTCTTTCATGACCGCCACCCTGAACCTTGTATCATCAAATCATTTTCACCTCCACAAAATCATTTGCTCTGTTTCGGGTCACTTTTTGTCGACATCAGCTCATTATCCAAGAAGTTGACTTAGGAACAACCCTTTCAGTACTTTGAAGATTGCATGCCTCAATGGCAAGTTTCTCTCTTCCGGTGACAGGTTTACATCAATGGCCTTCAACCGAAAGATTTTGCGTGGTGTTCGACATCGACTCATGTATTCACACCACATGAATTGTATTGTAGTACCTTAAGGGTCATTATCATTAGCGGTGATTCCTCTCACGCCTATTAATAGCTTACATCATTGATTTCAAATCAGGTGATGTCTTTCCATGTTTGAAACCAGAACATCTTTTCACATGGATCGACCTGTACTTTGGGCGAAGATTGAACGAGATTGAAGATTCTGGATCTTGTTTCATCCATCTGGGCTGCGATATATTCAGGAAAATAGAGACATTAAATGTACTCCATAGCTGCACAGATAATCATCCAAGCTAAGGGATGATGGCTCTACCAGAATCATCAATCTACCACATACACAATTTTCTATCTTATGTACATAAAAATGACTTTATAAAGTTGAGCATGGGAATGCCTACCTCAGCTAGATCATGAAAATATTATGAAGATAATGTATTGTATTGTATCTTATTACAAGTCACCTTCTAGTTCAAAAAACCTTGGATCCTCATGATAAAGCATTTCACTCGACATCAGAAGATTTACGACCTCGTGCTTTAGGGGGAAACTTTTATAGACATATTTGGGCACTGCAAATCCAATCACATATGTCCATAAACCAGGGGCTTCTAAACCCCTAAAAGTGTTGTTTCATACCCTAAAGGATCAAGGTCAACTGATTACATCATTTCCCAGAAGTTCTCCCTAAAAAACTGCTCAGAACTGGTCAAAACTGGACCATACAGACTGCTCCATGCTAAGGGTGCGATGCATCTCACCTGATACACACAGATGGTGTGATGCATACTAAAAATCCCTTCTGTAGGGTGCGATGAGCGAGAGCAGACAAATGGAAGAGGCATCTTGCTAGGCGGAAACCCAAAGAATCTTCTAGAAATTGTTCATATGACACTTGCCTCTCTGAATTCATCCTAGGATGAGTAAGAGATCATGAAATCTCCAAGTGGAACCGAGAACTATCAGTGAAATGACACTAATCAAAATCCAAAAAGCTGACTCACCCCCCTACAAATATCTATATATGGATACCTCATCCTAGAGATCCAGAGGCTGGAATTTTGTATTTTGTAAGGAAGTGTTGTTGGTTTCTCTGTGAAACATTGTTTTATTGGGTGATCTAGTATTTTCATGAGGTGAAGAAGGCTTTCATGCTGGGAGGATGGCACTGGATCAGACATCTGGGTTGTAATCCTCTCTTCTACCACTTCTATCAATAAAGCTATTTGAGTTTTCCTCCATATACTTGTATATATCTGAATCTTGTATTCGTGTATGCATTTTTATGGTTAATGTACATTTGATCCTATATTTTTTATGGTTATAGATCACTATTCTTTGATGGTATTTTGTTGCTTTGACTCTACAGGTGTTCTTTGAAGCAATACAAGTGAGAAAGAAGTGGCGAAAGCTCTATCAAAGGAGAGAGGAAATAAGTAAGGAGCCAAGCGAAATACTAAGGATGGTACTCTCTGCTTCTTTCTCATCTATCTCTCATAAAGGAAAACACAACTTTGAATTGTTTGTTTCTAAGATAGCTACCCATCTTAGTGGGACTAGCAGCTCTGAATAGACACTAGTTTTCCCTAGCAAAGTTTCCATTTTGTTTCCGGAAAAACTAGTGTCTATTCAGAGCTGCTAGTCCCACTAAGACGGGTAGCTATCTTAGAAACAAACATTTCAAAGTTATATTGTAGAATTGAGGCTTCTGTGATCCATCATAGTTATAAGAAGAATTTTGGCATAAATCACATATAGAAAGACCTTTGTCGACGCGTTTCGAACCAACCAGTGTGGTTCATCGTCAAGACAAGTTGAAGAACACACTTGTCCTGATGATGAACCACACTGGTTGGTTCGAAACACGTCAACAAAGGTCTTTCCATATGTGATTTACGCCGAAATTCTTCTTATAACTAATTCAAAGTTACTTGTGTTTTCCTTTATGAGAGATAGATGAGAGAGAAGCAGAGAGTACCAACCTCAGTCTTTCACTTGGCTCCTTGCTTGTTTCCTCTCTCCTTTGATAGAACTTTCGCCACTCCTTTCTCACTTGTCCCGCTTCAAAGAACACTTGTAGAGTCAAAGCAACAAAATACCATCAAAGCATAGAGATCTATAACCATAAAAAATATAGGATTAGATGTACATTAACCATACAAATGCATACACAATACAAGATTCAGAGATATACAAGTTATGGAGGAAAACTCAAATAGCTTTATTGATAGAAGTAGTAGAAGAGAGGATTACAACCTAGTTGTCTGATCCAGCACCATCCTCCCAACATGAAAGCCCTCTTCAGCTCATTAAAATACTAGATCACCCAACAATACAATGCTTCACAGAGAAACCAACAACACTTCCTTATAAAATACAAAATTCCAGCCCCTGGATCTCTAGGATGAGGGATCCATATATAGATATTTGCAGGGGGGTGAGTTAGCTTCTGGGATTTTGATTAGTGTCTTGTGTTTTCCTTTATGAGAGATAGATGAGAGAGAAGTAGAGAGCACCAACCTTAGTCTTTCGCTTGGCTCCTTACTTGTTTCCTCCCTCCTTTGATAGAGCTTTGCCACTCCTTTCTCACTTGTCCCGCTTCAAAGAACACCTGTATAGTCAAAGCATCGAAATACCATCAGAGCATAAAGATCTATAACCATAACGATATAGGATCAGATGTACATTAACCATACAAATGCATACACAAATACAAGATTTAGAGATATACAAGTATATGGAGGAAAACTCAAATAGCTTTATTGATAGAAGTAGTAGAAGAGAGGATTACAACCCAGTTGTCTTATCTAGTGCCATCCTCCCAAGATGAAATCCCTCTTCACCTCATGAAAAGACTAGATCACCCAACAATACAATGCTTCACAGAGAACACTTCCTTACAAAATACAAAATTCCAACCTCTGGATCTCTAGAATGAGGGATCCATATATAGATATTTGCAGGGGGGTGAGTCAGTTTCTAGGATTTTGATTAGTGTCATTTCACTAATAGTTCTTGGTTCCACTTGGAGATTTCATGATATTTTACTCTTCCTTGGGCGAATTCGATGAGGCAAGTGTCATATGAGCATTTTCTAGAATATTCTCTTGGTTTCCACTTAGAAAAATGCCTATGCCATTTGTCTGCTCTCACTCATCGCACCCTACAGAAGGGCTTTTCAGTATGCATCACACCCTTTCTGTGTAGCAGGTGAGATGCATCACACCCTCAGCATGGAGCAGTCTGTACGGTCCAATTTTGACCAGTTCTGAGTAGTTTTTCAGGGAGAACTTCTGGGAAATGATGTAATCAGTTGACCTTGATCCTTTAGGGTATGAAACAACACTTTTAGGGGTTTAGAATCCCTTGGTTTATGGACACATGTGATTGGGGTTGAAGTGCCCAAATATGTCTATAACAATGTGCAACCCTGTTCTCCTTTCCTTTAATGTACCTAATATTGAATGAAAATTCAGTGAGTGTGTCCAACTATCTAGAATTTTTGGAATTCAGATTAGGTTAGTCAAACAAGTATCTCATCCCATTGTGATCACTCATCAACACAAACATCTTTCCAAGAAGATAGTGCCTCCACATCTTCAATGCATGAATGATCGTTGCCAACTCAAGATCATCATGATTCACATAGTTATGCTCATGCTCATTTAGTTTCCTTGACTTTTAGCATACCAGTTGTTCCTCCTACATTAGGAATCCACCAAACCCTCTCTTGTAGGCATTTCTACACACTAAAAATTCCTTGTTTGGGTCTGCAATACTTAGAATTGGAGTGTTTGTAAGCAACTGCTTCAATTTCTCAAAATTGGTTGCACATTCCCCTATCCATTCAAATTTCTTTCCTTTCCTCTACAATGATGTAATATGATAGGAAATATGTGAAAATTTCTTGATGAACCACCTGTAATAACTTTCTTACCCCATGAATTATCTAACCTCATCCACATTCCTAGGAGCTTCCCATTCCATGATAGCTCTGATCTTTTCCGAATCCATTGTTATGCCTTCCTTGGAAGAAACATGTCCCAAGTAATGAACCTCTATATGAAAGAAACTACACTTACTAAGCTTGGAATATAGATGATGCTCTCTTAGAAATATCAATACTATGGCTAAGTGTTGTGCATGCTCTTCCTCATTCTTAGAATATATTAATATATCATCAATGAATACTATCACAAACTTGTCCAGATAAGGACACAATACATTATTCATAAAACACATGAAAGTAGCTAGAGCAATAGCCAAACCAAAAATAACCACAACAAACTCACAATTACCATACCTGGTCCAGAAAGCGGTCTTGTAAATGTCATCTTCTTTGATGCATACCTGATGATATCTTGATCTCAAATCAATCTTCAAGAAAATTGTTGCTCCCTTCAACTGATCAAACAAGTGATCAATCCTCAACAATGGGTACCTATTTTTTATGGTTACCTTGTTCAACTACTTATAATCAATTCACAAACTAAGAGTACCATCCTTCTTCTTCACAAACAACACTAGTGCACCCCAAGGCCATACACTTGGTCTAATATATCCCTTGTTAAGCATTTCCTTCAACTGCAACTTCAATTCCACTAACTCTGGAGCACTTATCTTGTAAAGTGCCTTTGATGTTGGTGTTGCTCTTGGTACAAACTTAGAAGAGAATTACACTCCCCTATGATGAGGAAACTCCAAAATATTTGTTGGAAATACATCCTAAAACTGCTGCAATACTGGATATCTCTTAAATACTTCCATATCCTCGACATCCTTACCTTTGTCATTGGAAACATGCATTGCAAACAATACACACCCTTTCTTGCAACTTCACTTTGCCTGCATAGATGTAACCATTCTCACCAATGTAAGCTTTTTCTTACCCTGCAAGATTCTCTTCTCTTCGTCATCATCCAATGACTTAATAGCCTTCACATAACAATCCACCTTAGTCCGATGAGGATACAATCAATCCATACCCAAAAACATATTGTATGATCCCACTGGAAGCACATTTAGATGCGCTAATGCAGGTATACCATTAAGCTCAAATGCACAAGCTCTTACCCAATGATGAAATATTTTCTTAGTACTTGTAGCCAATTGCATCAACCAAGACTCTGCATGCACTTCTTTTCTCAATAATGGATTCCTAATGATTATCTTGTTTGTTATCAAATGTTGCATAGATCCAAGGAATGCTCCTCCCAACATCCCCAATTGTTTTCACCTCTTGAACACTATAAATCTGAGGTCTACTGCCCTGATACAACGAAAAATCCTTCTTATGATGATCCTTGCCACATATCCAACACTAAAAAGGCCCACTACCTCTACTTTGTTGCTCTCCAGATTGCAAACCATGTCCCTTTTCAACTGCATTAAACTTCTTGTAAGGAGAAACATTTTCCTTCTCACTTTCATCTTAAGGTCGTCCCCATTTCGGTGGCCACTTTCCCTTAGTCTTATCATTCCATTTCCAACCCTTCTTAGACTCAAACTTTCACTTTGTTTGCTCATAACAGTGTTTCAACTTTTCAATGACTTCCTCCAATGATTGAGGCTCATCACACTCTATATGATCCTTGAATGTTAATCGTAGTCCACAAATAAATATCTGAAATTTTGTCTTCTTATCCTTGAGGTAAGGTACAGATCTTAACAACTAAAAGAACTTAGTCGTGTACTCCTCATTTGTCATAGATCCCATATTCAGCTCATAAAACTCCTTGGCATTTCCATCATAGTACCTTTTTGACAAGTAATTCTTCCTGAAGAGTCTCTTGAATTCATGTCAACTCAACTCCTTTGTCCTGATGTCCCTAACACGGTTCACATCTTCCCACTAGACATTTTCTTTCCCTTTAAGGATGAATATAGCTAGCATGTCCTTCATGTTCTCTGCCTAGTCAAGCAGCCCAAAGAACTTCTTCATTCCAAGAAATCATGCCTTTGCATCTTCTGGTTTCTTCAACTCTCCATCGAATGTAGTGGGCTTGGATTTCTTGAAATCATCCAGAAAATATCCCCTCTCACTCCTCCTGTGAGGATGATAGTGATAATTACCATGATACCTGTCAAAACCATAACTAGACTAGAACCCATAGCCACTGCCTCTCATATCAAGTGTATCCAAGAACCTACTGTTTATAACTGTGCCATCCCTATTTGACCTATGCCCACCATGAGACCTACTACCATATTCCCCATTAGTCTTGTCCTCATGTCCATAACTAATTTGTGGTTGTCCCTATCTCTGCAAGTCTGAGAAACTCTAAAGGATAACTACATTGACTTGTGCTTGTCATTATCTGCTTTCCAACTTCTGATCTCTGTCTTTAGACTTCTCAAGGTGTCTTCTATGTTAGGAGAGTACTCTTCTCTTGGTTTCTCATTTGATATATATAAGGAGAGTCTCATGAACTGTATTCCACCATTTTGCTAGTCATCTTTGATCCTCTTCTTCCTGTAAATGTACCATGTCAAATAAATCAAATTAAAACACAATCAAACATACCTCAGTGAAGTTCAAGGGAGGCTATCTCATTTGCAAAATCAATCCAAATTAGCACAATACATGTATATACATAATCATATCAATATGTCGACATCATGCATGATAACACCAATTGCATACAATGACCTCATGCATGACAATAATAATCATGAAAATGCATGCATAACTATCACATAAACATTGACATGCATGCATGAAAAACACATTATGCCCACCTAGTCCAAGTGTTGAACCTAGGAGCTATGATACCAATTTGTAACTTTCTCTCCCACATTTACCCAATTTCACTAGTCTACCAGGGTAAACATGAGATGAAGAGTTACTAACATGATTCAACCTCCAAGCTTCAATTATGGAAGTGGGGTCAACAACTAGAACTTACTTACCACAAACTGACATCCTACAGGGCTTACAAGACACTCAAGGGCCAAAGGACCACCCCAGGTGACCAAACCCTAAGTTAAACTACCTTTTTAGTGACCTAACACCTCAACCGCATGCACAAGCCTACATGGGTGTGGTTGTGACCCTCCAACCACATGCACAAGTCTTTCTAGGTGTAGTTGTGACCTAAATTGCTCAGTTTAGTGCTTGTGGTCACGAAATCTAAGCCACAATTCCATGACAACCTCCATACCACTGCCAAAAACTTCCTAAAACTTTCCATAATGATAAAATACTTGAACAAAATGCCAATCATACCAAATTTAATCAAATACTTTCCCTGACCAGGCCAAACCATGATAGTCATTTCATCAAACATACGGTGAAGATGTAAACTATAGTTCATGAAAGAAAAATTTATCATAGGAATATGAAACTTAACTAAGAAACACCAAGAAGGTCTAATGACCTCTCACAATAGCTGCAATAACACTTATTATCTCATGCAATCATTAACCATTCATCAACGAATCAAAACATATCAAGAGCCATAGTTAGAACATGTTATCGAACCATGCTTATAACATGCATATAACCATAATAATAACTAGGATAGAACAACCATCAAAGCCACATAATAACAAGTGAAAGTACTTATAGAATACCATAGGAAATAGCTCTTATTAACATATGAGAAAGCCAACCAGGTAAGGGACTACCACATATAACATGACCATAGATTTAGTTGAATCAATTCTTTCTTTCATCCAATCGCCCCAGTGCCATATTCCAAGAATGAATGTGGGAACTCAAGACATAAACAACGAGGGATTCTTGAAGATTAAACCACCTCCACACTCAAGCTATCGTAATCCCGCCAAAACTGTTCAAGAGACCACTAAGCCCAAAACAAGATTGGATGCCTCAAAATTTCTTCACCGTTACATTGAGGAATTTTGTTGTCTCCACCCACCTATCGAGGTCTTCCCAAAGATTAAAATACCTCCTCACCCGGTTCCAAAACCTTCCTTAAATACAAAGCTTAACCAAACAAAAGAACTCCATCACACCATGACTATTCAGAAATGGCAAGGCAAGGTTGAAACCACTATCAGACCAGAAAAAACCCATGCTAATGATACCAAAAGAACCAAATAAACAAATGCATTCACCATGCATTCACAAACTAGCTAAGAAATCACACATGCAACCTATTACCTACAAGTATTCCTGGTGAAGCTGCTTGATCCAACCTTCCTTGCTCGTCCTTTTCTTTCCTTTTCCTTCCTTTTGCTTCCTTTTCTTACTTTCCCCAATGCTAGAGTGCTCCAAGAATTCTTTTAGTGTGCAATAGTATGAGGAATAGAGAGAAAGCTACAAAACTAAATTGACAAAAGTTGTGAACTTATCCTTAGAAGCCTTTTTATCATTGAGTCCTCTTTTCTTCATTTTCCTCTATTTTTCTTTCAATTTTCCTCCTTGTGCAATTTTGTGACCCATCATATCCATTTTACCATATTTTCCTTTATTTTCATATATAAAATTCCAATTAATGTCTCTTTGCCTTTGTCAATGCCTTTGTTAATTTCCTTAACCATAATAAACCAAAAGTGACATCCATTAGGATATTTTTCCCAACATTCATCCTGGAATACGTATCTCGTGACCTTGTGCATATTTTTCCTTTATTAAATTTTATTACATTAACTTTAACCCGAGGCTATTACAAATATAGTTCTTTTGGAGAGAAAGTATTTTCTCAACGCTCCACTATTGGAGCTAGTGGTGCTTCATTGTATTGACGCATCTTGGAACTTTCACTTAATATCTGAAGTTCATCGAGCTAACACATTTTCATATGTATATCATGAATGTCTTAATACTATTCTTTGGATGTTTACTATGTATGTTGGGATTCATATATACTAAAGAAATTGAACTACTTCATTGGCTTTGGTGCTCATCTTATTGAACATGTGTTTTACCTGCTTTAATGATTGTTACATCTATGTGAACTATTTCACTTGGTGCTTAACAATTCCTTCCTATGCATATGCATGTTAATTTATTAGATTAGTACTATTAATTTCTTCTAAATACTCACTTTGGTTTCCTTCCAGTGAAATAACCTTGATATTTCTACAATTTAACACTCCACATGGCATACTTACTCGCTCATTCAAAAGTACACATGCATTGATCTCTTATGCTAGCAATTGCAGCCAATGAAAATCTTTAAGTACATGGCAGACATACCATATTTCCAGATGGGGATCCTATACCAAATGATGTGGGGTATAATTGGGACTTCATATCGGGGATACCCCCTGTATGTTGGCGAGCTCAAATACCGTCAACATTTTGGCGTTAGGAGGGAAACCTTTATATGGCTGACAAATCACCACATCCTAACAACTAACCATCTATGCAAGGTAGTAGTGGTCCAAGTGTAACTCCAACTCACCTTCTTGAGATAAGAGAGTCCTCTCATCAAAGTCTGGAACAGGATTTTGAAGTCACTTATGATCAAATTTGGACATGTTGAGATTGCAACAAGATGATGGAGCTTAGTGAAAAGAGTCGCCTTCACTAAGTGGGCCCGCAGGCTATTTTTGGCGCAAGTCTATTTTTAGACTATGTCTATTTTTAGACATATGGATCATGTCTATGGATTGCAGGTTGTTGTTTATGGATGATTGATCAAGTTGGGAAAAATAGATGGACTTCTATTTTTGATGAAAGTGTGAGTGATCACAGTGTGAGTGATCAAGTCTATTTTTAGACTGGCTGTCAAAAATAGAAAAGTCAAATATTATTATCTCACAATAATATTTGGACTATAAACTTAATCTTATTCTCTTGGAGCACTTCAGTTCGAGCTACGGATGTGGCACATGCAATTGCATGAAGGAAATACGTGGTTCTTATGGGTTAGTTGAATATTTGCATGCATGACTTCAGTTAGAACTCAAGTGAGTTGAGTTTAGTGGACTGGAGGTGCAGTTGATGGAGTTGTGTTCAGTTTAGCTTTGTTAAACTGGTTGTATTTAGTCTAACTGGCAAATAGACTAGAGATGAGTTGGGTGAATTAGTTATTAATTAATTCACAAGTTATTAACTTATAATACAACTAATGAATACATCAGTTAACTCAGTTGCATGTCAGTGCATGTTCAGTTCAGCAGGGACAGGTGTTAGAGAATCAGATTGCTATCAGTTGTGACTATAGTTGTGCACCAGATCTTGCACAAATCAGGGGATTGAGTATGCCAATGAGTTTGCCCACATTGTAGCTTGTTCTCACGTGATTTAGCCAAGGAAAGACATGGCTGCCTTGGAATTATCACAGGTTCTTTTGTAGGTATTGAGCAGCGGAGGCAGGCAAGCAGCGAAGAGATTTGAGCCAGTGATTGATTCAGATCTGAGCTGTATTGTGTGTAACAGGTGGAGCTGGTACTGGATTGCTTGTGATAAGCATTGTACTTTGTAATGTTACATGACTCAATCATTAATATAAGATAGTTGGGGTTTTTAGCGAGATGCTTTCCCCGGGATACATACTGTGTTAATGTGTGAATGCTCTTGATGTTTTATTGTTATTGATGCTGCTATATTGATGATCAACGTAGAGGAGCTTATGTATTGTGTAAGTTTTCCGCAATAGTACATGACAGGATAATCTCTGTTGAATATGTGTTAAATTATTCAAAATTTCTACATGGTATCAGAGCGGTTGATCATCAGATCTACTATTCAGGAAGTGTTTACATTCTATTTCTCTAGGCAGAGCCTGTAATCGGGCCAGGTAGCCTCTGGATTCATCCTTCCTTTGGAAGGTGAAATATCCGGTCAAAGCCCATACAGTCAATCTCTGTACGAGAAATATTGTGTTCTCACGAATCTTAGATCCGAGGCGGTTGAGTTGGTTGCTGGTGGAATTCGAATTTGCAGCAGTGTTTTCTTGGTGACAACGCAGCAATGTCTTTCAACGGATTGCGATTGGAGTATGCTCTTGAGGGCAGCACAAACTATATTGCATGGAAGGACAGGATGGAGGCAGTATTAGATGATAACAGGCTGAAGGAGTTCATAGATACGGATATCCAAAGCCTACTGATGCTACTCAAGCTGATGCTTGGCAAAAGAAGATCGCAAAATGTCGAAGGATTCTGTTGGAGGGCGTGAAGGATCACATTGTGTCCAGCCTCCATGGAAAGGCTACTCCATATTTGATGTGGAAATCATTAACAGAATTATTCCAAAGCAAGAGCGATCAGAGGAGCTGGCGCTCAAAGATAAACTCAGAAACATCAAATGCAAGAAGGGTGACAATATTCCCAAGTACCTCATGAAGTTCACTCAGTGTCGAGATGAGCTGGGAAGTGTGGGGGTTACTGTCGATGATGAGGACTTGGTGAGCTTGGCTCTCCTTGGTCTTCCGAAGAGTTGGCATTCCTATCAGGACTCTGTCAATGGTCGGGAGAAGTTGCCAGAATGGGAAAGACTATGGTCAGATCTTGTGCAGGAGGAGATCAGGCGGAGCACCAGAGACAGTTCATCATCTATGCATGATGAGGAGAACTATGCCTTAGCGAGTAAGGCGAAGAAGGGGAAGGGTAAGGTTTCTCTTTCCGAATTCAGTTCTTCCAATGATGGGAAGAAGGTTGACAAGTCGAAGGTGAGATGCTTTCGTTGTCATGAGTTGGGCCATTATGCTACTAATTTCCCAAAGAAGAAGTCCAAGAAGGGATCCGAGGAAGGATCTGAAGGTGAGGCACTTGCTTCACAGTTGAGTTGGATTTCACACTCTTCGCATGCATGGTTTCATCCATGATGGGAAGTGGTTGGTTTCTTGACAGTGGAGCTTCTTTCCACATGACCGGTGACAAAAGTTTGTTCAGTGCTTTGGAGAGAAAGATCTCCAGATACTCATAGGGATGGGTAATGATGAGAAGTATAGTGTCTCCGGTGTAGGCACGGTTATTTTTCAGAGGGAGCATGGAGCTCACCTTACCTTGACCGATGTCAAGTATGTACCAGGACTGAAGAGAAACTTGGTGTCAATCGTGATGCTGGAAGACAGAGGCTATGATGTAGTCTTCAGAGACGGAAAGGTTTTCCTTAGACACATCATCACTAGACAAGTGAAGCAGATTGGTTCACGAGTCAAAAACCTGTATGCTCTTGAGGTTCAAGATTCATGCAAAGCCTTGAGCATCAAGGCAACTGATGGAGACTTGGTGGTTGAGAGGGAGGGTATATTACTTCTCAACATGCAGAGCCAGAAGAAGTCTCAGACAATTGTGGAGGAGCCACGATTGGTGCAGCAACTTCAGGAGGTTGT
>APFE031452195.1:0-11781 GCA_000404065.3 Pinus taeda | reverse complement strand
CCAGCCATGGTTGTGAAGCCATGGACTGTTGTCCAACACTCATTGTTTGACCAAGATGGGGGTTGGTGTTCCCCATTTGAACCTGTGTCATTCCACTAGTGGGTGATTGTGGTTGTGTCGAAGGTACAAGAGATTGTTGTATTGCAACCTACGAAACTTGAGGTTGGAATACAATTGGTGATGCTTGTACTTGCGATATAGCTACAATAGCCGACGTAGTGGGAATGTTTGCTATAGGTGAACTTTGTTATATCGAGCATACAACTCTTGGTTGTTGAGAGAGGATTGGTACCCAACCGCTAGTTGTGATTCTAGCATAACCCAAATTTTATTTCAAACTCACACATGGTTGTCCTTCTAGGGAAGATAATGAAAGGGTATATGGCACTCCATACAACGGTAATCCAGTGCTCAAAGGAATAATTTGCCTTTGGGGACCAGTTTTCCCAAATTGACCTTGTGACGGATCAATTTGTCGAGACTCAACGTAAGAGATTCCAGATATAATTCTGGACGACCAAACAGGAACATTGCATACTATCGAAATAGTCCCAAGATGGACTCCATCCAGCGATTGAAAACTGGTTGGGACAGATGGCACGCCGACGAACATTATCAGAATAGCAGAAGGAACTTTCGTTGTTGCTGTGTCAAGTGACAGATTCCTTGATGTTGACGGTTGTTCAGACATATTAAGTCCATCCAAAAGATTCCTCAGCGATTCTTCAAGAACTTCCGAGGGCGGGTGAATATTCTCTGATGAAGAAAGATATAGGGTGATCCCAGCTCCAAGTTGCGTTGGAGTGCTAGATGGAGGATCTTCCACAATCTCTTCTATGGAAATCAATCCAGGAGGAAGAGGCAGACTGTCAGCTCTGTAAAATATTTCTCGCGTCGAAAAAGATGTAACTGGTTAAGGAATAGAAGTGTTAACCGTCACACTAGGATGAGTTGTAATGTCCTGTTACTGTTGCAGAATTTCTTCTATAGAGGCAGAGATTCCAAAAATGTTCAGAGTAACCGGAGTCTCTAAGGATGTTGGAGTGCCCTCCACAACCAACCTAGGGGATTTTGATCTGGTTAAACGAGTTCGCGTCGTCCAGAATGGCTTCACTTCTAGAGTCAACAATGGTTGACTTGTAAGTCTCCGCAAACGATGGGGTTTTCATTGAATTTATTCCACTATTGCGGATTACTTGATCAACTCAAAATAAAAGGGAAAAATGTTTTTCAAATTAAATGAATTTTAGACGCTTTGGCACAACTTGTTTTTTCAATTTTAAAGAGTCGAGAAGAAACAAAAGATGACTCTAGTCGCCTTCAATTTTTATTGAGCTTGAAGTGACAAGTGCTCAGAGGACCTTTTCCTTTAAAGAGTCTGAAAAGGAGCAAAATGGACTTGTCTGGAGATCTAGGCAAAGAGGATGACCAAACCAATCGTAAAAATGTAGAATACTTTTTACGGTACGACAGTCAGTCTTCCCGAATGCTGTGTTCGGTGCATTATGATCGATAGGGCGGCAGACACAGCTTCCTAAGGATAAAGGATGCAGCCTATAGTGGTCTCCCAATATATACACAACGGTACGTCGGAGAATAAGTCCGTACTGGCACTTATTGTCTAAGAGTGGAGGAATCACCCAACCAGCACTGAAAGAAACAGTTACCAGGCTTTATGACGTCGGAATACGTCTCTAGCCTAGAACTATAGATGTTGTGTTAAGTTCCAAAGCGTTGTTAGATTCATTGAGATTTATTTTAAGTTGATCTTGCTTAGCAGTTTTACTTTCACGTTCACCACGTGATGTATGTATAATTCCTAAATGCAGTCTAAGATGATAAACAAACGTTTTATCTTCTTTCAGCAATGAAAATCCTAGCTACTAAGGGGAAGAAAATCAAGCATCTTTTCTTCACAGAGCACAGAGCACACTCTAATATGCACAATCCTAAATCAAGCCAAGCATACAAGATACAAATGGACATGCATGTATTGGTTTTCAGCTCTCTTAATGTGTAAATGACACTAAGTAAACTATGTGCAAAACTGAATTACTTTTAAAGCGACTGTACTCAATAAAATTCTTTTTCAAAACGAAGTGAAAGAAAGAGAGAAACTTTGCGATTTTGAAATGGAAATTTCTTTTCGACACTTTAAAACTAGTAAATCAAATCTTATGCAATAATAACCGTATAATCAATTATCTAAAACAATGGGATTGCTTTCTAAAACAGAAAATGACAGCTACGACACTTTCAGATCTAGAGATGACAGTTCGCCTATGTAACTTTTTGCAAAAGAGAACTAAAACGACACACAATACATAAAAAAACGTTTAGAGTTCTTTGCACTAAGGAGGCGAAATAATGCTAGAGAAGGGGGTATTCACAGAAGAACACTGATTACAAACAGAAAAAATTCTTGAATAAGACTGAAAATAGTGAGAAAAATCCACAGTCGGAGGGTAAAATCAGTCCTCCCTGACCATCGCACCTATTACATAGTGAACCCAGTATGTAGCGCACCTACTCCATTCACGAAGTGCGATGCATACAGGCTACCTTGAAGGCAGGGTGCGATGGTTATAGTGCGAGAATTTGAATGAGATTTTACTCACAGTTTGTAGTTTAGTTCAAGTGTTTAAGCTGAATAAGTACAAATCAATGTATGTAAAACACAGGGGTGATTTAAGAGGTTACTAAAGCCACCACTCAAGGCAATTATATTGCTTGCAGATCTATTGTTTAATTTATAAACAAAAACCCAGATATTAACTCAAGCAACATTGATCTACTTTACATTTTTATGACAAATGCAGTTCGAAGGCTAGCTTGCTTGACTTCAGGCTCCATCTGTATGTTTATAAAAGAAACAAGGATAGATAGGCTAACAAGTAATCTAGTCGTTCCCCAGTGGAGTCGCCATTTTGTTATACAGGAATAGTGTCCACACAAATGCTACTATTCCCACTAAGATGGATGGCTATCTTAGAAACAAACAATCAAAATCTACTATTGATTCCTTTTATGAAATAGATGAGAGGAGAACCAAGAGGGCCAACCTGAGTCTTGCACTCGATTCCCTCTCCTTCTTGATAGAGTTTTTCCACTTGCTCTTTGTCTGCTCATCTTCAAAAGGACCTGTAGAATCACAACAACATACTACTATGCAAGAAACAAGGATCTAAATTCATAAATAATGCAGGATCAGATGTACATTAACCATATACAAGCATATATAAACAAGTACACCAGAATATGGAAGGAAACAAGAAAAACTTTATTCAGATAAAAAGTAGCAAGAAGATTACAACCATGAGTAGCTCTAGCCCAGCATCATCCTCCAGCTAAGAACCCCTTCTTCACCTCAAGCAAAGAAAAATCACCCAACACTATGAATGTACCCCAAAATACCAACAACACTTCTCTATAAGCTACAAAATTCCAGCATCCGGATCTCTGTGAAGAGGGATCCATATATAGAGGATTACAAAGAGGTGAGTCATCTTTTGGGATCTTGATTAGTGTCTTCTCTCTGATAGTTCCTACTTCCACTTGGAGAATGAAGATCTCTTACTCATCCATGGTCAAAAATGGAGTGGCAAGTGTCAGAGGGGAAGCTTCTGGAAGATTCCATGATCTTCCACCTCGCATTTTGGTACCTGCCATTTGTCCATTCCCGAGCATCACACCCTACAGAGGAGCAAAACAGTATGCATCACGCCCTGTACATTGGGAATGTGACATGTATCACACCCTCTGCATGGAGCTTTCCATATGGTCCAATTTTGACCATTTCTGAGTAGTTTTCAGTGGAGAACTTCTGGGAGATGATGTAATCAGTTGACCTTGTTCCTTTAGGCAGTGAAGCAACCCTTTTAGGGACTTAAGAACCCTCAGTTTATGGACATTTTTGATTGGGGTTGAGGTGCCCAAAAATGTCTATAACACATGCGTAGTTAACTATTGAGATAGAGTTATAAAAATTCTTTTTTGTGGAGGACCCCTGCAGACAGTTAAGGTTCATTCATTTTCTTAGTATTCAGTTCAGTTCATTTGATTATTTTTCCAGAATTGCATTATCATATTTTTATTTGTTTTGTG
Source organism: Pinus taeda (assembly GCA_000404065.3). Taxonomy (NCBI): domain Eukaryota; kingdom Viridiplantae; phylum Streptophyta; class Pinopsida; order Pinales; family Pinaceae; genus Pinus; species Pinus taeda. The sequence goes on along the minus strand of APFE031452195.1, from coordinate 7,677 downwards.
TCGATTTCAATTCATTTCATGCTTTTTAAAATAGGATTGTATATAAATCTCCTTCCTTTCATAAATATGTATATTTGTTTAGATCACATTCTTTCCCCTTTTGTTTCAATATTTCAATTAAGATTGATAATTGCAGTGTGTAGATCTTAATCTAGATTGTTTTATGAATTTTATCTTTGAATAGAAGTAATTATTTTAAGAGTAGAGGTAATTATCTTTGTAGAACATTAATTTAGATAGATTTGTTTTTATCATTTACATAGTAACTAACAATAGTCAATTAAAGAAGATCATGATATCTTACCTTACTTTCCTTTTCAAGAATTGAATGTATTATAAATCTGTAGTTTTCACTAGGAACATAGGAATAAAGAAAATCCTTAAAAATAAACCATCCACAACCATTATCTTACTAAACTGAAAAGGCATCTAGCATATATAGTGCACTTTCACTTCACAAGTTTACCAACTCGGGGCGATAATTTATGTAATACATTTAGGACAACTAAATTGACTAAAAAGGACCAAGACTAAGTTTGATTGACTTATGTAAATAAATTTTGTTATAATAAAATAATTGTTTTTCTCTTGGAAAAATTATGGGAAAAAACATGCAATTATTTTTGGCTTCTTTGTTTCCAAAAAAACTATTGAAGTGGTTAAGTCCAAGTTGACAAAAAAGAGGAAAGTGATAGTGGTCATAGTTGCAACCTTCTATAATTCTCCAATATTCTAGGGAGGAAGTCTGCCACCAAGAAACAACATAGAAAGAGAGAAATGTTATGTTGGGTGGAAAGATAAGAAAAATATAACCAGAGAGAAATGTTCTACGAGATGGAAAAATAATGATAAAGCATAGATAGATAGAAATGTATGCTTAGAGAGGGAAAAATTTTTTTTTTTTCCTATTTTGTAAAAAAAAATCCTAGGTAAAAAAAGGGTGGTGTTGTAGCCACTACAAGAACACCAAAAATTTTAAGGCACTTCACAAAATTTCAGGTTCCCCATGCTTGCCTCAATTCATTAGGGTTATGATCGAGTTTTGGAATTGGTTAGTCTCCCTTTGACCCTCTTTCTATAAACCCTGTCAGTGCTTCCATCTCATGTCATTGCAAAATATAGGAATATGTTGCACCATTAGCCATGTTCTGCATGTGTGCTATAGGGATTAATGCATGGGTGATTGTGGTGGAAATACCCTCAAGGATCTTCCTGAGATCCTTGGAAGACATATCATATTAGCTGCAACTAGCACAAAGAGACATGAACATATCCATATCAATGAAATGATAATCAAAACAAGAAGGAAGAGTTTTACCTCACATCTTGGTGTAGTGTTGCGGGGAACCCAAAGTAGTATAGTGGAAGACCTCTCAGCTAGCTCCTAGATCAATACCTACACATAGAAAAGATGAGAAGTAATACTACAACATATAACCTTGATAATCAAAACAAGAATACATAAGTATATCTAACTACACAGAACTAAGCTACTCATAATCAATGGTATTGCATAAGCATGTAAATGAATCACAACATCAACACCATGGGGCAGACAACACAACTGCAGGTCTATATTAATGATAAGAAAGAGTGATTACAACCATCAGTTGCATCAAGCTTCCATTACTCCTCCATATCCTCTCTCTCTCCCTCTATTCTTAACCTCTTGGTGAACCAATTTCTAATGCAAAGCTTCGACAATCAATAGGTCATCCTTTCAATTCTTTCGACCTTTTTCATAATGTCCCAAGCCTCAAAAATATAGAATGAGAGGCTAAACCTTGCCAACTCTTTCATGAGCTCCCTTTGGAAAAGATTGGGATCTTTCCATGCTTTATTGCTCTTTCCATGTTCATTAGACTCCGTTAGGAATAGTAATATCCTCAAATAGGTTGAATCTGGATGTTTCTTGCTTTTTGGGTAAACAGATGAAAAAATTGTAGGATATTATTCAGTCAACCCGCTCCTTTGACCTCCAAAAACTCACCAAACCTGACTAACGCTATCCCTAAGGAAATATAAAGAGTTACCCTAGGGACTAATGCACCTCGTTCATGGTTGAGGAGCGTTATAAGGCTCCTTGCTAGTTCCTGGGGAGCGTTACCCTGAAAAACACGATTGTGAACTTGGTCAATCTTTCACTCAAAATGCCTTTCTCCTATGAGCTGATGAGGAGGCCATTTTCCTGTATAACAGATGCCCCCTAAAGTGTGAGATCAGAAGTGAAGATGATCACCGAAATATTTTAGAAATACTATGTTGGAAAAAGAAAGAGAGGCTCTGAGATTCAGGACTATGAGAAACCTGATACAACCACATATGTAAAATCTAAAATCATGTCCTGAGTCGAGAATTCCCACGCACAGTAGCTATGTCAAAGTGATTTCTCAACAAAGAGATATGATGATCATGTCCACCATTAAGAACAATGTGGAACTTATGTCATAATAGGATCATCCTGACGAGTTGTCTCCAAAAAATAATGTACGTAGCTTGGGAGAGGAAATAAGGCTGAGTGGTGTAAGCCTCTACCAAAGGTCTTGATCACTGCTTCATCTTAACAACATATTTCGACAAATGTGAATAAAGGTGTTGATGTATAACATGTATGAAATCATTTGATTACTAGTCAATAATGAAAATTGTTAACAAATGCAAGGATGGCCATAGATAATGATGATGGTCTCCAAGATGCGTAGTGCAATCTAGAGAGTGTGAATAATGATGTTGTCGTTGGACACTCGTAGAATCATTCAATCAAGAACCAATAATGAAAACACTTGATCAAACATAAGGTAAATTTCCATTAATGTTTGCAATTTCCAAGGCACTGATATGTTTATGGATTTTCTTCCTAGATAGAGTGTTGAAGTTGATAGGAAGATATCTGTCGAATGGTAGGCAATAATGTGCCCTGCATCAGTTGATAAAAAATGAGACAAGAATGATCGTTTTTTAAAGAAAAATTTTGAGCAATGTGTCAAATCGACAGAGGGCATGATGGAAGTATATGATTGATGGTTTGATATAGGAAACAGAGGATAAAGGGACCCCTTTAATAATAGAAGGAAAGACACAAAGGTTTTAACCAGACAACTCTAGACTCATGAACACCAAAGAGTGTTAGGATACAGGGATGCAAGAACAACGGAGTATATTGGATGAACTCATAGGATTGTAAGTTTCATTTTGAGAGGTCAACAAAAAGGAGGTTTTACTGAGGGAGTGCCATGTTCAAGGGAACTACTGCTGCAAAAGAAAACTATCCAAAATACTGACATAAAGTAATTGTGTTGTCCAATTTTCCCCATCAGATTAATTTTAGCAAGTCCAGATGGTAACATCCGTGATCTTTTCATATTAAGAGAGTCTGAAACGATCGTAAAGAGAAACTCCAAGGGGGTCCCTTTGTCATAGTTATTAACCAGGTGCGACAAAAGTTTAATAGTATTTCTGACATGGTTCCTTTTCAATAAGTTAGTCTAATGAGTCTGGATAAAGTGATAAACCTATTCTCAATAAATGTTTGCCTCATTTTCTTAAGAGTATGATGGGACGAAGTTAACTTGATATTCGTCATGAAATTTTAATGAGTCACAAGACGACAAACTAAATAGATCTTCATCAAATTTTAATGAGTCAAATGAAGAAGACTTGAGGTAAATTTCTCAATTTAATGAGTGAGGAAAAAGAGATAAATGAACTGCTCATGCCTTCTTTGTAGATTTAACGAGCCCAAAGAAGGGAAAAACTCAGGGATTTTTCAATTAAGAGCAAGAAAGAGTTCCAAAAAATAAATTGCTCATATTGTTGTCGTAGGAGTTTTACGAGCCTGATGACGAAAACTCAGGGATTTTTCAATTCAAGAGCGAGAAAAGATCCCATAAAAGAAAGCGCTCATAGTGAATCGAACATGGTCATTTCTACAATTCAACACTGAAACCTCTTCATCAAAGCATGAGTAATATTGGAAGTATATTGAAGTGGCGTATGATAAACAACATAGGAAATGAAAAACGTCTATTTCACAGACTGACTAAGGTGATTCATACCTCCATAGTGACTACAAGAAGGTTTTGGACCATTCATTTTCACTATTTGAGTGTTGTGAGAGTGTTCTGGAGTGAAAGAGGAGCAAATCTTCCCTAGGCAATTGCAAGAAATCCATGCGACCATTCAACATGTTGTTTGTTCTCGGTATATGGTCTAACATTTATCTTGCATTATTTTAGCTTTTTTAGCTGCATTAGGGGTGAAATTTTTTAGTTTGGAGAATCTCTAGTGTTACACAATATTTTCTCACTGTCCCTGTACTCCCCATTCCTGGATCCTGGAGGACCTGTACATTGAACACTACATGCTTTCCCTTCATGAAGAAACTCCCATTCTGTCCCTCTTCATCAACAGAACAATTCCCTCTTGCACCATTTGTTCAAAATCTCCTGTTTTTCCCAATTTACAAGACAGACACTAATGAACCTTCTCCTCCTTGCATTGATATGCAGGAATTAACATTATCCCTAGCGCCGAATGGAGTGACTGAGATTTGTTCTAGTTGCGCTGGTACTCTTATGGAAAGTTTTTAAATAAGGATCCAAAGTTTCCAGCTCTAGAAGCTTCGTAATGGAATTCTGGTAAATGGTTTGGCCGGATGGGGTCGAGTATGTCAGTTTGGGATCCTTTCCCCTGTAAGGATGGAACTACCTAAAGAGATATGACCTTCTCCCATGAGAGGAGGATCTATTTCCCATCCATTCATGCTATATAAACCTCCCTTTTTCCCAAGCACAAGCTAGTGTTGTAGTGTTAAGATTGGTGTTCTAGTGCTAATTAAGTTTGGAGTAAACAACAAACTATTCATAGTTGTATCTCTCTAGTTTTGTCAAGGAGAAGCATGAATTTGGTTTAGTGTGAAGCATAAAAGGAAGAGCCTTAAAAATGTCATTGTTGAGGCCATCGTGGAATGCTAACGGAAGTGTGTGGGAACCTAGTTTTGTTAGAGGAGAATGACAACGCCAAGACAATGGTTGTAATATCTTCTTGATTCAATATATATGCAACGATCGATTGATTTCCTACATGATGTGTCATCTTACATGTTCAAGGATTAATGTTTCTTGACTTGTTAAGTAGGTTAAATTACAATTTGTCTATTATCACGGTTGTTGTTTGATGTTGTTTACATGTTTCAAGTGTGTGAAGAAGGAAATTAGAGATAGCTGGAATTAGCAAGCAAGTTCATCACCAAATGGGATAAGCATACTAATAGGTAGGCCCTGCTAATTGGTTATAACCTAAGGAAATATTCCATAGAATGTATTGGTTATGGCTATACCCATCATCGGGCCAGAGGAATTGTTTGTGTCTGCACTCATAATTTTACTTCACCACAAATTGGCGACCATATTGGGGAACCAATCCTTCTATTTGTTTGTTTGAGATTTCATGGTTTTGTGTGAAATTTTCTAGTTCCACTTTTTCCGTTTGGTTCTATCTATTTTCCTTTGCTTACTGGTCTGAGTTTGAAATTCATAGTAGCAAATTTGGTCCCAGCTTTAATTTTTTTTTTAGTTTTTTCTTAGCTTCCTCACTCAACACTCTTAATTCACTGACAGTCATGCCAATTAGCACAATATGTTGAAAAAAAGTTGCGCCGAACTCCTTTCGGTTCTTGTTGTTAGTTAGGCAGTCGCACTGATGCCTGTAAGTGAAGATTATGGTTTGTCCAAAATCTTGGCTAGTATGTTTTTCTCTCATGATTTCAAACCCATAAGCCTTTTAGACCATTTTCTCCTGACTAGAAAGTTTCTTTTCATTTCATTTGTTTGCTTGTTGATTTGTCATACTTTCGCTTGATTTCTTGGGTCATTAGATGGTTAGTTGCACTAGGGCATCGAGATTGTCATCCATTCACATGATTGTGAACTCAGTGAGTTGAGTTGTTGGTGCATTTACTCCTTGTATTTAATTTATGGTCCTTCTATGGCTTTGACCTCCATTCCACAAGTTTGAAAAGTTTTCTTTTTCTTGTCTAAACGTTTCTTTTCCATCATGGATCAAATTGCTTGTCTTGTTTTTGGTAAAGTCGGTGTTTCACTAGTCTGAAAGAGATTCTGTTTTTGTGTTTTCATTTGCTTAAAGACCTAATTGTCCCAAAAAACTTGTTCATTGAATTGTTTTATGCAAAAAACAAAATTCGTCATTTCACGGAAAGTATGAAATTCTAGTTTGCTACATTAGCTTGCTACGGTAGTTGGCATCATTAAATACTAGGATTACATTGGCATTTGAAAAGAAAAATAACTCATTTTTCTTTTGGAAAGATTGTTAGAAATATACTTGTTAGGAAATTAGGAATTGGAATGTATTTTTCATTAGTTTATTTTCTCAAAAAGTGAAGTAGTGAAAAAACATTTTGCTTTCAGTTTCTTAGTTGCTTGCATTTGATTGTGTGTTTTCTACCCTCTCTAGTGTAGACAATTCATCGAATTGAAAGGGTTTTGTCTCATTTAATTGCATTTAGGGTTTTTCGAGTCACATCACTGAGGCATGAACACTCAGACATAACTCAAGATAAACTTTAAAAACGAACTCAATTAAACTAAGGCACATTTGAAATCTCATGATCACATCTAGAAGGTCTAGGCTAGAGACATGTTTTGACGTCTTTAAACCTAGCAGTTGTCACTAGCTTTGGCATTAGACAACGCTAGTACAGATTTGTTCTCCCCCTACCATTGAGTATATAATGGGGGACCCCTCTAGGATGAAATTATTTATCCATAGGAAGCTGAGTCAGCTGCCATGCAAACGTGATACACTGAACACAACATTCAGGGAGATTACCTGCCCGTACTTCTCGGTTCGTCGGGAGGTATTCTACAGTTCACTGTTGCCTGGTAATCCTTTTTACCTAGACCATCCAGAGCAGTCATTTGATCGCTTTGACTAATTAAAATCAAAATATCATTCGAGTGTTTATCCTTTCGAGCTCGTTTCCAATCGAAAGTGATAGAGTCATCTTTGTTTCTTTCTCGAATCTTAAAACATGAAAGAGCACTAGTCTATTTATGCATCTTAATAAATTGATTGCCCAAAATATTATAACATCCTGTTAGTCTTTTTGGACCAAATCGTGAGTTTCCATTAAACAAAATTTTAAAGCCTTGAAGTTTATCTCTCTCTTTTCTTGTTAACTAAGATAAGGTCATCACGGTTGAACCATCTTGTTCACCTAGTTCCTCTTCCTCTCCTTCGTTTGAAAGATTATCTAAGGAGCCATTTCCTGAATTACCAGAGTCATTCGAGGACCAAGGTGTTGAACTTGGAATTGTTCTAAGCATTCAACCTTTGTCATCACGTCCTCCACCTACTTCAGATACTGGGTCACTTGCTGATTTTGGCCTAGAGTCTCTGGACAATCCCATTCAAACTCCTCAGAGTTCGCTCACCACTGACAGTCAAATTGGACTGGTGATCTATCCTCCAAATCCTTTGTTTGACCCTGTTGTGATATCACCTTAGCGTCAATAAAATCTATAAAACTAGCTGGGTATTCCTTTGGAATTATCCCCTCGTACTTCTTTGGTTGTTCGCCATTGTCTTCTCTAAGATATGGAGCCCCCAGGTGATGCTCCAGTCACCTCTCCAGATGAGTAAGAATTTTCTACTCCA
>APFE031452191.1:0-25836 GCA_000404065.3 Pinus taeda | reverse complement strand
TTCTTTTGACCTTTCTTGCTCATTTTCTTCTTCCTCTTCACAATCTATGTAGAATAATTTCTTCTCAGCACACTTATGGCCTTTAGTGTATTTACTATCACAACTGTAACAAAGCCCTTTTGCTCTTTTTTCTTCCAATTGTTGTGGTGTCAACCTTATAGGTTGTGGAAGACTAGGGACAACACTTCCATCTTTATAGTTGTGAGTGGTATGCTTCTTGGTTGCCATAATTTTGCTTTCCAGTTTTCTTGCTAACCTGAATGCCTTCTCTAATGAATCAGGTTCCCAAAGGCGAACATCATGTTGGATATTATCCTTTAAAGACCCTATGAACACATCAATCCTATGCTCCTCTGGAATATCTTTTACCCTTATGTTCACTTTTTGGAACTCCTCAATGTGCTCCATTATTGAACCCTTTTGTTTGAGACTTATCAATTGGCTAAAAAAAGTGTTGCTTTTTGTATCCTCATAATGTGCTTTCAATTCTTCCGTAAAAATTGCCCAAGTGATAATTTGTTTACGAGAGCAAAGCCATTGATACCATACAAACTGATTTGGTTCCAAATATAAAGTTGCAATACGTACCTTTTGTGTGTTTTGCACATTATTGAGATGAAAAAATTGCTCCATCTGTAATATCCATGTTGCGGGATCCTTGCCATCAAACTTCCTCATATCGATTTTTGGAATATGGTGGGTCTTCGATCCAACGTTAGAGTCTATGGATCATGATTAACATTTCTTTTGTTCTCATCATGAGTTTCCTTTGGTACCTTTTCATCCTTAGTGACCATTTCTTGTAGCAACTTATTCATATTTATCTTCAATTCTTCCATGTCCGTCTTCAAATCTATCTTCAAATCATCCATCTTAGCTTCCACGTCATTTATCTTAGCTTCTACACCTTTCTTTAAACAATCCATCTTAGATTATGTTCCTTTTGTGCAAGTGACACTTGTTGCATTTGGTCTTGTGATTTTGATATATCATGTTGCATTTCTTCCTCTTCTTCATGAGTCATGCTAGAGCTTTCAGGTCGCCTACGAGGTGTTTCCATTTTCTTTCTTCAGGGCATCAATTACTGATAATAATGCTTCACTATGCCCTTTGAATTCCTTCAAAAATAATTTTTCAAACCAAGCTTAAGCAAACATTTAAAAAAATATACACACCTTTTTTCACTTTGTAGGAGCTTGATATTGCCTCTGATGTATCTCTGTAATTTCAGATCATCCAGTTCCGAAATTGCGACCTGTGATAACCCTCTATGTCCTCTTTTCAATGCCACTAGTCTGACCCCAATTGGATTCTCCCATGAAGAGTTATGCCAAATCTCCCACAGTGACCTGATTATAGACTAATTCAGTAGAGCGAACTTGTACGACGTGCCACGTGTCTCCGTTTTGACCTTTGGCTTTGAAAAATATATAAAAGAAACTACAGTCCATCCTCTTTCTGTACCTTCTTACGAAATTTCAATCTGATGCTCAGAGAGAAAGTTATGACGATTTTCCCAAGTCACTGTTTTGAATGTAATTTAGGATTCTGCAAAAGGACCAATTTCCTCAGTTCATATCTCCGAAAATATAGTACGAAAAGCTCTGAAATTCGGACCTGAGATTCAGTGCGATGTCTTCTCAAATGGGTTTTATTTTTAGCTTCTGAAACGTCGCAGAAAAAATGTTATAGCGAAAATTCCACGATGACCTGTTTGGAGCAGCGAAACCCTAGAATCCAAAGCTCTGATACCAAATGTTATGAACCAGCTCAAGGAAATATAGAAAAGATAGATCAACGCCTTAGAATTCAGCCTCTTCGAGGGGGCAACCTCCTTTACATTACATAAATGAACAATTCTTGGATGATTTAAATGACAAAACCTCCTTTCTATATATAGGAGTCTAAGGAGTCAACAATATAATGTAGCCGACCTAACAATAATAATATAAAGCCACAAAAATAACAATAGAGGGATTCTATGGGGCACATTAATAACAATATGGGGGAAATAGGGGCACAACAATATTAATAAGGGGTACAAATACCATAGTAATTGGGTAATCACTAGTATTATAGGGACCCAACAACCCCAATCAATCAAAATGGAAAAAGGCAGAGGCGTACCCCATTATATTTCAGGACAAGAAAGAGCACAAGAATAAGACAGGGGAAGCCCCAAACATCAACCAAAATTCCTATTGTGATTGAAGACTCCCCTACAGAAAAAGACAAAATTCCTTCCCCTAAGTCCCCTATCACCTATGTGAGGAGGCTTACTACTAGATCCACTTCATCCAAGGGAAAGGCAATCCTATAGGATGCACAACAAAATATATAGGAAGCAAAAACAGTCTTATGAGATACTCTACTGAACCTACAGGAGGCACAGAAATTGGAAAGAAAGGTAGGGGAGCAACAATAAACTAAGGAAGAGGACCCAGAGACAAAAGAAACAAGCCCCCAACCTAACCTGGACTCCTATTACCGGTTTATTGAAGGACGCAGGGTCATACCTCAAAAGTTTGCCTTCCCAGTATTCTTCGAGCTTGAGAAGGAGAGGACCAAAACTCACCGATGGATGAATATTTCCAAATCAAAGGGGGTGGAAGACATAGAGCACATGGAAGAGAAACTCAAGGAGATGGGAAGAGAGCTAAGTGGCTTGAGGGACATAGAAGATATAATGAGAAATCAACTAGAGATAGAAAATGCATGGTTGAGGGGACAACTACAAGAAAGAGATAATCAATTGGCATGTATGGCCAATCTCTCTTTGGAAGAAATCCAGTGTAGGATGCCAGCTAAATCCTATGCTCTCTACCTCAAAGAACAATGGCTATGGTTTCAGATTAAGACCATAGCACAGAGAGGAACCATGTGATTTCAGGACTACAGGTAGTTTATTGATCTTTGTGATCAAATTACACTAAAGGATAGGGCCAAAATGGTTGAGTTTTATTTGCACAACATGGCCCTCACAGACATGAATGTATGGGGCCCTAATGCCAAGCTAGGAGATTTACAATTAATGGCTGAAGAGCTATAGAGATGAAAAGGATATTAGCAAGAGAGAAAAATGAACCTCTTCTGATCAGATCTGAACAATCAAATCCCATGGCCCTCATCAGTACCCATAATTTGATTGCAAATGATCCTCAATTGACACCTAGATATCTTGTTGCCCAAGAGAAAGCAATTTCACATTTTGAGGACATGTTCAAGCTGCTAGGAGATGATAGTATACAAGCTTGCCTGAGGAGATGGAACACCCTCCCATACAACTTAAAGATAAGAGAATATCACTCTCCTTAAAGGTTGAAAGAGGCACTCAATAAGACACCTATGTATAAGCAATCTATGCAAAGGTTGAAGGTCAATTGGATAGGCCTAAAACTCAGTCCACCACTACTCTTAGGGATGCTAGAAGGGAGAAAAGAAGAAGAAGAAAAGAGGCAGTGGGAAGAAGTATAAAAGAAAGCAGGCTTCTGTAAACAAGAAGAGGAGACCAAAACAGAGGCATGGGATGTCAAAGAGGCCACTAGAGCCATGAAGGATATGGATATTGATTAAGTTGCTCAGAGGATGAGAAACACTTTCAATAGGGGGTGATGATGAGCCTCATCATTGGGTAATTATATGGGCCTTAGTTCACCTCCTAGCTTAGTCAAACCAACTTTTCTCATAACTTATTACATGTTTTTTATTATATTTTGTTTATGAGGTGAGTGAGAGTTGGATATTATGCTTTGTGGTCTAATATGCATTGAATGCATAATTAAAGGAGAAAATAAAGGAATTTTGGCAAAGACAAAGGTCAAAACTAGAATGGGACAATGGAGAGGGATTATAGGAGGTAAATCCTCCTCATTTACTACTCCTCCATTCGAATATTCCTCCATTCATCACATCAACTCGAAGTGCAAACAACCAAATCATGAGGACTAGAAGGCAGTCAAGAAAGTGAAAGACAAAGCACAAGTTTATCTCGAGTTTGGGAGCTGAGCCTCCCTAGTTTTAAGGAAGTCGTTGGGGACTTCAGACGTATAAGTAGAGAGGCCTAGGGCCTCAGTAGGATTCAAATTTTTTATTGTAAAACTCTACTCTATTTTCGAGCTGCAAAACTTGTGACAATTATTTTAATGTAATTTGTTGTTTTGGTAATAAGGATGAGTTTTGTTTTGAGCCAACACTTAGTTAACTCAGAGGGCTGAAGCTCTTGGGTTAGGGCCCAACCCTAGTAGCCAAGGCTCCTCTTTATTGTACATGTACGTTTAGTGTAGATTCATAGCTTCATTGTTAATTTGCTCATTATATGCATTTCCATTACAAGTAGTGTAGATTAGATTGGTTGTGTGATAATTTGCTTCCATTTGTGCCTTATTTCAAGTAGTAGGTTAGTAAGGAGAAAAAGGATCACCACAAGGTTGTTAGCAGGTGTCTTGGCCTCACTTCCTATCTCTGGGACCATGACTTGATGAAGGGAACCTTAAGCAGCCCCAAAAACACAGATTTCTATTTCTTTTATGAGCTTTGGATTTTGTTGTCTTTAATTTAGTAGTTGGTTAATGTTGCAAGGTAGATTTCATTGTAATATTTTCATCTCCATTTCTGCAGTAGATCTCACTCATGCTTTCATTCATGGAAAATTTTAGGGGCTAATGTTCGCCCAGTGGGCTAATTTTCCATGATTTTTCCAAAAAACGATTCGCCAATTTCAATTTTTTAAGACGATGATTCGCTTCCAATTTAGATATAAAATTATTTACCTTAAAAATCGCCCTAAATTATTATGTGCTATATGATAAATCATTATAAATTTGAATAATTTTACAAATATATCATTGAAAAATTTATAGTTTGCATATTAGGGATTAGTGAGATTCGCCAATGTTTCTAAACTTCAAGAAAAATTTTCATCCTTAAAATTTTCCTTGCTTTCATTCCTTTCAACAAATTTCTTCATGCATAGTATAGGCAATTGACTCATTAATTTTTCTTTTCTAGTTTATGAAAATGCATCTTGTTGCATAGCTTTTTGGAAGACACACATGCTTTATGCAGAGCAGGTGCTTCAAGAGGAGACTAAGACTTCATAGCCAGCAGCCACCTTCCACTTCATCCACCTTAGCCATCCCTTGTTTTCACCATCACCCTCACTAGTTTTTAATCATGTTTCATTGAAATTCTCCCAAACACATTGAGCGAATCTAGCCATCTATCATCTTGGATATTGAATCCTGAATGATCATAAACCTTCTAACACTCGATTCCACCCATCACACACCTTTATTAAGCCTCCCATCACCTCCAACACCTGACATTTAGCTCTCGGCTATATCCTATAGGTTTCTTGTAATTCCTACACGATCATCCTGTACGTTTCTAGTACATCCTGTGGGTTTTCCTGAAACGACTTGTTTTGAGGAAGAATTGATGGAAAACCTCTAGGAAGTCACAAAAATCCTCCTAGGGACCCTCCACACCATCCAACCACTTCATAAACCTTCTAGCCATCCTCAAGCACCCTTAATCCGCTTGTCACATCCACAAGAACAATTAGTTTGCATACTTGATTTTGCATAAAAAGACCAAAAAAGTGAAAACAGGTCTAGTTTAGTTTCTTTCCTTGCACATTAGTATTGTTTGATGCTTCTTACTTCTGCAACTTAGATAGTAGCATTTGTTTTATGTTGATTTAGCATTTCTACTTAGCATAGCTTCTTAAATGGTTAATTAGGTATGGTGTGGTTTAGCATTACATGTTAGCCTTCTCCATTACTGCAATAAAGTAACTCTCTTAGATTAGATTTACCTTTCTTCCATAAAATAATCAAGCTTCTTATGACTCCATAGAAGTCTGGCTTGAAACCCTAGTGGTCTCTCGCTAGCTGAACAATGAAAACAGGCAGAACCATCATTTTTACTTGTGCATACAACACTGTCACCTCCAAGTTTGTACGAACCTTGGGTATAAGTAATGCTGGTAGCCGAGGATTCGCAGCATCCTTGCTGCAACACTGGCGCTCATTAGAGGCCAAGTGGGATAGGGCTAGATGCAGATCTGTTGGGTAGAAATAAGAGGGAAGGAAAGTTTGTTTTGGTTGGTTGTAGGTGACAACAAGTCACTGTGGTAGGTCGCAGGGCTAACCAACCTAAAACAGGGGTTGTCTAGGGAGGCTTTGGGGTATATTTGTGCCCAGAAAAACAACCGAGAAGTAGAGGACCCTTCTTTGATGATACAATAGTGATTGGGTGTAGTTTCATTGATTTGTTAAGGACTGGTGCATCAAGCTAGGAAGCCCTAACCAATCACAGTCTTAACAACAACATAACAACAGACTTAGAGCAACAAATTGTCTTGTGTTGGGTCATTGTTTTGACTAGACTTGGATCGGTTGATGAGCAGTTGTAGGAGGCCTTAGGAGTTGTTTGGAGGAGCCTAACAGGGAATGTTAGGGAGATCCTACCAGGCAGCCAAGGTAAAACGAGGCACATCAGTCCAAAAGTGAAGAGGGATATGTATTAATGATTAGTTTGATGCTAGGGATGTAGTGTTTAGATTGGACATGTGTTGGATGACTCTGGCAGCTAGAAGAAAGGGTTTCTTAATGGGCAGATGCTATAGTAGGAAGCATAAATCCTTAGGCAAGAGGACAACAATAGAAGGAATTATGGATGACCTCTTGTGATTTGATGGTGTCTAAAGTGAGGACATATTGATGAGCCTAGATTTGTGCAATAGCTCCTCTATTGCAGAAGCAAAGGGAAGTTGATGAGAAGTCCATGGGTATCCATGTGTAAGGGTATCCTAGGTGTGGGGATACCCTAACTAGGTGCAGATGCTACATCGTGGAATGTTGGAGGGCATCGTGAGAGTGGACCCAGTGTGGACGTGATTAGGCACTTATGGTCTGCTAAAGGATAGCGTGATAGTGTCCAATTTGGAAACCGGTATGAAACACCTTGATATACAAAGGCAGTTGTGGGAGATGTAGCTGTTGAGCTCAAGGGTTTGATCAACCAAGAGAAGCTTGTGGAGCCCTATACTTGTGTGTGGAGAAGGACTTCTGCAGCAGATGATGGGTAGTCACCCTAGCCCGTATTCATTGTGGGAGATGGACATCTTGCAGTGATAGGTGGTAGCCCTTTGTGACCTATGTTGGTCTTCATCATAGCAGCATAGGAAGACCATAGTGGAATGAAGTCCCTGAGTAGCTGAGGAGCAACAGTGGGAAAATCGAGAGTTGTTCACAAGCGGAGTTATGAACAACTCGAGATGAGTCTTGATGTGTTGTGGCCTTGATGACCAAGGCAAAACTAGAGAGAAAATTGGATAACCAAGGTTCATCGATCATATGGACTTGGAGCATCGATAGAGGCATGAGCTATAGATTGAGAGTTGAAGGATTGGGGAGTATAGGGTACGACCGAGGGGCACTAAGCGAGTCGACTTCATCAGCTTGATAGTTAGAGTATCTTGATGAGGGCAGATTGGTTGTCGATGGACTTTCACCAAGCCCCAGTTTTGTATCTTATAATAGTGGATGTATGAGGGCCATTATCCCTGAAACGGGAGCCCTAGACTGTTGTATTATATGTTGTTTGATATAACAAAGTTGGGTTGAAAATTGTAAAAAGTTTTATATATTTTATGCATGTGTGATTTACTGTTGTTTATATTCTGCTTTACAAAGTAGTATCATTGAGATTCTTGGTTTGGTAGAGTGAGAGATTTTAAGATTCTAACCTAGACCCAAGATCATGGAAATTAAACATATGTATGATGCAATGAGAACTCTTTTAATATAAATAGATCTATCTTTGATGAAGTTGGTTGGTTTTGGCTCAAATGGTGCATCTCCCATGAGGGGTATTCATGGATGTTTATCTTCTAAGTTTCGTCGATATTCTCCTCATTTATTATATATCCATTGCATAGCTCATATGAAATCATTGGCAACAAATGATGCTTCATCTCATTTTCTAGAGTAGTAATATCTTAACAAATTTGCAAATAAATATTCATGGCTTGGCAAATCAAATAAAAAACATGGAGAATTGAAAGAGATAATGGAATAATTTCAAATCACTAAGTTAAAGGTCTTAAAAATTCATTAAATTATGTGGATTTATAGAGGAAAGTTCATGGAAGTACTTGTTAAACTCATGCATTCTTTGTTAAAGGATTGGGAGTTAGGGGAAAAAACGTATGAGTTAACAAGAATATTTCAAGTGCAATTTTGCATCCATCTACTTGTAGATGTTCTCATTGAATTAAATAAGCTGAACCAAAAGTTCCAAGAGGATCATGTTGATATTACATATATTGGCACTACTTTAGATGTTTTTATTAGCATGCTTGACAAATGATTTTTGGGAAGCATTTTTGGGGTAGGTGCACTGCACGTCCTCTTTTTTAGTTAAAGCAAAAGGATAAACCCTTGAATTTTCAGATAGCACAGGTATGATATGTTTACATCCACTAAGGTTCAAAATTTTATCGAAGATAAAAAGATCGAGGACACTAGACGATTGTATTCTTTTGGTAAAATGTTTTGCTATAAACATGATTGAATCTTTAGATATGAGATTCAAAGGTTTACATGTATTTAATGTTGCTAAGTTTTTCAGTCCTCAACATTATTATGAAGAAGCGAATGATATAGATTGTCAAACAAAAAGATGGTTGAAATGTTTATGTGAAAAATTTAGTGTTGGGGAAACACCTATCATGGATACTACTAGATGTTTGGGTAAAATGGATGAATTTATTTGTATTGTTTCTAAATCACGCTCCAAAAGACATATGTATGGAGCATGGGATCTATGTGGAGATGAACCTAAATGGTTTGTATCCTTTCTATATTTGATGCAATTGTGGCAATCTTTTCTCATTATTACAACAAGCACAACAATGTGTGAAAAGAGGCTTCTCAAAATTAAACATGACAAAAAATTATGATAGATCTTGACTTTCATTGGAGACACTGGATATTTTAATGTTTTTGTCTCTTAGTACACCTCATGCTCTAAGTGAGGTAGATTGGAATGTTATTTATGATGTATAGAAACAAGTGAAAACAAGAAAGCATTTTCCATTGGGCAAATAGATTTATATTTTCAATGATGTAAGTCCAAATACTCTTGAAGATCATATACTGAATAGAAGAAACATATATTTACTTTTTTAAATGAAATTTGAGAAAAACGTTTGTTTATTTACTAAGTTCTATTGAGATTTTCTAGTGTTTTAATGTAGCCACTCTTTAAAATTTTAAGATTTTAAAGATTTAGAAGGACACTATTACATTTTGGCGTTTTTTTTGTGAAGGGTTTATTTACTATACACTTTTCATTAGAAGTACAAATTTTTATAGCCTTTCATCTTTGAAAGGTTAGATGAATATATGCTCTTCCAAATCAAGTTAAGATCAACACTTCAAATTTGATCATTGTTTTCGAGGCACTTTCAAACTTTCATGAGATTTTCCATTCACACATTAAATCACATAAACCATCGATCCACACTAAGATTCTTAAATGTGCCCAAGGGTGCTCTTCTAAACCACACAATTCAAAGGCAATCAAAAGCAATAGAGTCTTGCTTCAACATTTTTGAGTAATATTCATATAATATTTAACTTTTTCAATATTAAAATAAGGAGTTGTCTATAATGTGACTTTTTGGAGATTCCGATGACGGAATCCGGCGGAAGAAATGAGGTTAAATCTTGATTTTTAGCAGTTAAAATGGTTTTTTAACTGTATATTTGGATTCAGCGCCCTGGAAAACCCCTGGGAGCCATTGATTGTGCAGAAACTAGCAATCAAACTTGGGATTCCAATGAATTGCTGCCGGATTTTGACCGGAAAAATCTGCCGAAAAGGCTTTCAAAAAGTCGCGTTATAGACTACTGCTTAAAATAATTATACTAATAATTTATTTTAAATGCTAAATTAGGCATTAATTTGGTGTGAAATATTTATATTATTCTTATATGAATGGTAGATTATGGAATATTTAAGATATCTAGTAAAGACAAAATTAGTTATTTAACATTTTTCTAAAATATTTCAAAAATCTAAAATAATATTAATCTAATTTTCAAATAAAAATTCCACCTAAAAATTTCACTGTTAAATTTACCAAATCCAATATAAATAATTATAGCTTTTATTGAAGCCCATAAACTATGATCTAATGACTATACGCAGTGGTAAGGTCCCCATAAATCTTGAGATCCATTACCATTGGTAACTTTCTTGACTAACTATGTATAGTGATAGGGTCCCCACATATCTTGAGATCCATTACCATGGGTGACTTTCTTGACTATGTACCGATGTTGGAGCATTTCCAAGCACGATATTTGCAGGCCGATCAAAATATCTTCCAGCAATGTGAAAAGAAACCTAGAACTTTTATTTATAAGTTTTTTTAACTTCAAGCTTTGACTAAAACATCATGCTGCGACGCATTTATGGCTAAACATAAAGAATCTACTTATATTGATGCCAAAGCATAAGATTGCACCGGTATTGAGGCACTTCCAACGAATTTCCTGCCCCAACGTGTTGACCAACTACTTCACCCTGCACTGCAGAAGACACCCACTAAAGATTCCAAATTCTTGGCCAATGGACTCTTCATTGCGTGGAGACACGTACACAAAGGAATATCCAACAAATTCTCCACCGTGTTTGCTTAATGCCCACGTTCTTGGAAGGGGAGACAAACCAATCAAATCAAGTTAATGAACTTATCAGCCCTGACTACAATCCTCCAACCATTTTGATGTATGCACTATTTTCACATTAACTTATTTTAAACATTCAAGAGAATCTTGCTTATTTTATTTTATTTTAATATTATAATTTAATATGATTTGAAAATATTCATATTTAATTTCTTCGGTTTTTTATTATTTTAATTTTATTTGTGGTTTTATAAAAAATAAAATAATTAGTTATAAGTTACTGTTATAATTATAATAGTATTAAAAATTTATTAACCAGATTCATTACAAATGTGTTTTTCAACGATGATTTTGAAAAACACACCTATTAAATTTAAGAAATTGTTGTTGTTTTTATTCATATTAATATATATTTTTTTTCTAAAAATATCTAATATACTTCTGACAAATATAATATAATATATCTTTAATAGGTTGATAAATATAATGTTAGTTTAGTTATAATGTATATGTTTTAATGTATTTTGAAATAAATCTTTGTATTTAGATTAGTTATAATGTATATGTTTTTTATCAAGTTTATGTTCCAAATCTAGACAAAATGAATGCTATCAAAACTTTCCTAACATCCCCAATGACTTTTTCAATTTTCATACCCTTGTCAATTTATTCCAGCCTTCAACTTTTGCAGGTTGTTCAAAACTCAAAATTGGGATTATACCATTGAGAATTGTGATATCAATTTCTTATATGGATCATTTCACTTTCCCCAATTTTATACACATTTATCCATTACATTTTTTAATATTTTATTTCTTGTTTTACAAAAAATAGCTCTAATGTGACAATATTTTAAGTGTCAAATATTTGAGAATACTCCTTAAATCTCTTTCTTTCTTCTTTATTATAAGCCCAAGAGCAATGAAATATATCATTTACAACTTTAATGCTTGAAACAACACTTGTATTATAAGAATGTGATTCTTAACTAAGATATGAATAAAGTTACATGAGTCATGTTATTATTTACGACCTTAATGCTTGGAAAAACACTTGTAATGTAAGAATGTGATTCTTAACTAAGATATGAACAAGATAACATAAGTCATGTTATTGTCATGTGTATGTAGTAGGGATTGTGCTCTAAATCTATTTTGTCACTCATTTTTTAGCTTGGTTACCCTAATGTGATTTTTATTTAAGATCAAGATAACATGATTCATGTTATCATCATATCTTTATTACTATAATTTAGGTTTCAAATTTGACCAGAAAATCTTGGAAATTTTAGTAAGGTTTTGACAAAAATGGTAAAAATGTTTATAAATTCAAGTTACTATTATTAAACTACCTAAAAATTTTAATGGTGCTGAATCTATTTCCACCATCAAAAACACTAATTAAACACTCATACTTTCAAATCTTTTGGGAAAATTTGACAGGTTCTGGCAATTTGCAGCCTCAGTAGAAGACGCCCCACCCATAGAAATGAGAAGCATAATAAGCAGGCACTTCATAGATGAAGAGAAATTATGTTTGGTTAAAATTTTTATTTATAAATGTACAGCGTAGGTTTCTTCTTACATTGGCTTTTGGAGATTCTTGCCTACAGCAAGCTTTGCAGAAAAATCCAGTACTCATCATGCTCAGAAATAGCAAAATGAAATAACTGTAGCCTGCAACAGTGACAGTTAAGCGCCAATACCATCACATCAAAGCAATCTGCAACGGTCCGAATTTGACATCAACAATCGATGCTGCCGCAATCTAATAAGTTAATTGAAGCCTGCATTCTAGAGAAATCTGGATCTGAGCTGGATCATGGGAAATATTGTCCCTGAACTTGACATGGAAGTATAGAAGCACAAAAGATTCTCCTGTAAAAAGCTGCGAGGTCTCCACATCTAGATCATGATTTTCAAGTTCCTCCAGAATCCTCCACATATATCTCGGCCTTCTTTGGCTAGTAAGGCTAATAATTGCTTCTCTGTCATAAATTTCCACGGCCACCTTCAGGTCTGTGTTCTTGTCTGTTCTTTCATCAGATTGGATTGCCACCAGACGGTTTTTCTTTCTCTTCAATTGATGGAGATCCTCCTGGAGCTTTCTAATGTAATTAATGGCTTCCCCGTACAATCCACATCTGTCAAGCTGTATGCAGAATTCACATATATAATTTAGGCATTTAAAAAGCTTAAAACAATCACCGTCGATGTTACAGTTTGATCTAGAAGCAGTATGAGTCGTGGAAGGCATGTAATGTTGTAATTACCTTGGGAGGAGTGGTGGGCAAGAGAGACTCCAGTTGTGTACACAAGTATTTCATTTGTTTCCTGCGTAGCTTTTCTGCGACTATTTGGCTTTCTCTGGTCTTAACAGTCGTTATTTGATCCACATCTCGCCATACTATTTCTTGGAGATCAATACATTCTTGTTGTGAGTCTGAGTCTACTTCGAGTGGACGCTTTCGGCAAGCAGTGACTTGGCAATCCACCTGCCGACTGCGTTGTCGATCATTTGAATTAGAAGGATAAGGATATGGAAACAAACACTGCAACGCCATAATCAAAGCTATGGAGCTAAAGATCAGTGATACAGATTACTGATCAAGATCGGGGCAGTTTGATAGCTAATATTACTGAACAAGTAGTTCCCTTGTATAGGGCGCTGTGAAATGAGTTGAAGCGTGTGATAGGCACATCGATCAAACACGGTATGGAATTTGGATCTACACGGCTTTGAGTGGTAGATAGGTTCGGGGCTTTGAGTAGTAGGTAGCAAAACATGATGACTCACCACTGTGACGTACGTTTTCTTCGTTGGAATGACGTTTGTGACATTTACTGCCCACTCCCGGCATCCAACACGAAGAAGACCTCACAGTACGGCAACATTATGGTAATACTTATCAACGCCGAATTGTCGGACACTATAATATTTCTAAGTTAATTAGCCATAAAATCGTTGTTTCTAAGTTAATTAGCCACAAAATCGTTGGATCGAAACAGATATATCATATTAATGACTCGATAGCATGGTAAATCTGCCTGGTCCCGCAAGATTCTTACAAGATAATTATAGAGGGTAGTAGTCTTATACTTAGTACAGGGCAATTTTGGTAGAAATTTCTGGAAATATGCCTTATTTTACAAGATAATTATAGAAGGTAATAGTCTTAGTATTTGGTAGTCATTTTTGTCTAGCAATTTTGATAGAAATCTGAAAATTTTACTTACGGTTGTAAAACTAATTTAAGAATTTTAAGCGTTTAAATTTTTTTAATGATATTAAATCCATTTCCACTGCTATCTAAACAAAATTAATGTCTCTATAGGGAACACCAATATAAGGTGAAATGAAATTGTTTCTCTCTTCCACTTAAAAAGTAGTACAATCAGAATATATGTATTCCGTAATTATTTGCAATATTGAATTTATGTTAATATATATATAATTGGATGTAGAGTATGCAAGTGTTTTTATGTTAATATAGTTGTTATTATAAAGTGTTTGTGGCTTATTTTACACAATTTTGAAAAAAGAATGATGGATAATATTTTTTAATAAAATTTTTTATTTACAAATTAGTATTTTTTTTGGTTGGTTTTTTCTATATGAATTTATTTTTTTATTTCATGATTTACATAATATTTCAAATTATGGTGATTCAAAATGCAAAAATAATTTAGTGGAATCACTTCAAAATACCCTTGTTAACACATGCTAAAAAATAGCTTTTTTAGAATTTTATGGATGAGTTGTGCGCGCGCGTGAACAACAGCGAGAGCGTAACCTAGGAGAGCAGCAGATCAACGTCGGCACTCCTCGGCTTCGGCCTTGAGGCCTGCCCAATCTGGGCCTTGGCCGCTGCCATGGCCCATCCAGACCCATCCCAGGGGGACTCTGAGAAAGCTTTCTCAGATCTGGTGAAGTCCCTTCCCCCTCCCCGCCCCAAACCTGCAACTTCAAAATTTGTCAAGAAACTGGATATTCTCCAAGAAGTCCAGCTGCCCCCATCTCTTCCTCGAATGGCAGCATTATCTCTAGCAGAAAAAGGACTAATAGGACAATTCATGGGTTTATGGCCCTCACCAAGAACAGTACAAAGATGGGTGGAGAGGAACTGGTCCGACAAAATCCAAGGGAAGATCTCAATCTGTTTCTGTGGCAAAGGTTACTACACCTTTCATTTCGAATCCAAAGCAGATAAGGGTCTTATTTTCAGGAATGGCCCCTACTTCATGGATTCCAGAGGACTTTACCTAAATAAGTGGACTCCTGACTTCGATCCAGAACTGGACATCCCCAACGTAGTCCCAGTATGGGTCTGTCTTCCTCATCTGCCCTTGCATTGCTGGGGAGATGAATCTGTCAAAGCAATCGGAAACGCGGTTGGGAAATACATTGATAGAAGTGAACCTAAGGACAACATGCAGGCATGCGCAAGGATCTGCGTGGAAGTGGATCTCAGAAAAGGATTGCCGGAAGCCATCAAGCTCAAGGTGGATGACTGGAGCTACATACAACAGCTGGAATATGAGCAGATTCCCTTCAAATGCAAGATATGTCACGAATACAGGCACTTTGCCAATAGATGCACTAAAGTAACTAATCTGGAAACTGAAGATCAAGGAGGACAATGGGAGACTGTAAAAAAAAAGAAAGCAGCCCCTCCCCCTAAACCTGAATCATCCTCTGATTTGCCTGGCTCCTCCTCTCAGCGCCCCATCTCTCCCCCTTCCAACCCTCTGGGCCCATCCCAAGATCCGCCCTTTCCATCATCCTCCAACCCTTTCTTGATTCTTGCTTCAGAAGATCCTCAGACTGAGCAACCCTCTTTAGATCTGCCTGACCCTCCTTTGATCTCTTCGATCCTCTCCCAACCTTCCTCAGAGGCTCCTCCTCCCAGAACCACCAGAAGCTCCTCAAAAGAAATTGGCACTTCAAGCGATCTCCACAAGAAGCTTGGCCCAGATAGGAAGTCAGCTAAGCAGCATCGAGAAGAAAGCACTCAAAAGGACATTGCCCTTGGATTCCAAACCCCCATGGAATCATTCATGACAGGACATCAGGAAAAGGAAGCAGTAGGGAAAGATTTCGAGAGGCGAGCACCTCCCCGCTCGAATGCCCCATGATGAAGCTCCTATCCTGGAACAGCAGGGGCATGGGGCACCCCTCCAAAACAACTGCCTTAAGAGACCTTCTTCATAATGAAAGACCCGAAATCCTGTTAATTCAAGAGACCAAACAAAACCAAAATGAAATGCAGAAGATCATAGACGCCCAAAGGCACTTCTTAGGGGTCATTAGCAGCTCTAGAGGAGCATCAGGAGGAATTGTAACCATGTGGAATAGTCAACATTGGGACTGTAATTCAACCATATGCAACCAAAATTGGATAAGGACCAATTTGAACAGCAAAGAGGAGAATTGTGATCTCATCATATACAATGTCTACATTCCCAATCATTATAGAGAAAAGGAGCAGTGCTGGAAGGAATTAAAAGAAAGCATAGACAGCGAGCAAACTTTAAACATCATAATAGCTGGAGATTTCAATTTAATCCTCCACGCGAACGAGAAAAGAGGAGGCAACTTCATGCACGACCCCTTCAGAAGTCAGCTGGAGGAAATAATGCGAGAGCATGAAATGGTCGACATCATTCCAAAAAACCGAAAATTCACATGGAACAATCGAAGGCTGGGACCAGGCAATATCATGGAACGATTGGACAGAATTTTGGTCAATATCTCCCTTCTCTCCTCCTTTGCAGCGGGACACACCAAAATTCTCAGCTCCATAGCTTCTTATCACTTTCCCATTCTCCTTATGATGGAATCCCACCTCCACCTGGGGCCAATCCCATTTAGATATAATCCGCTATGGAGAAACAACTCTTCAGCCGAAGAAATTATAGAGGCCACCTGGAAACAGCACGTAGAAGGTTCCCCTAGCCATATCTGGGAAACAAAAATCAGGAGTGTAAGAAAAGCGCTCAAAGAATGGGCAAAAATCAGCTATCAAGAGCCAGAAAATTTAAAAAAAAAATAAAGCAAGACTTGGAGGAAGTCCAGAAACAAATAGAAGATCAAGGACTCTCCCAACAACTAAAAAACAAGGAATGGGAAATTCAGGGACAGCTCATGCACACCAACAGAGAAGAAGAGATAAAATGGAGGGTTAAATTGCGACAACTATGGTTGAAAGAAGGAGATAAAAATACAGCATACTTCCACAAGCAAGCTACAGCTAGGAAGACAAGGAACAACGTTAGTGCTATTAATGATAGTGAAGGCAATCATCACAATAACTAAGAAGACATCAAGAGGGCAGCCTCCCTTCATTTCAGGAGCCTTCTTACTGAAGTTCAAGAAGAAGTCGATTACTCTGAATTGCTGCAATATCTTCCCAAAGGCATTACTCAGGAAATAAATGAAAGCCTAAATTGAGAAATAGAAGAGGAAGAGATTAGGAAATCAATCTGGACCTTGTAGCCGGACAAGTCACCTGGGCCAGATGGATTTCCAATCAACTTTTACAGGGATCATTGGCAGCTGATAAAAAAAGACCTTGCAAAAATGCTGAGGGGAATACAAAGGAAAGGGAAAATGGGAGGCTTTACCAATTCTACCTTCCTTGCTCTCATTCCCAAGGAAAATCAACCCACCTCTTTCTCCAGGTTTCGTCCAATATCTTTGTGCAACTCTTCATACAAGATCTTCACGAAAATCATAGCCATGAGACTCCAGCCCCTCCTTCCATCCTTGATTTCTGAAAATCAAGGTGGCTTTCTGTCCAATAGGCAAATTCATGACACCATTACTTTGGTCCAAGAAGCCATCCACTCCAGCACCTCAAGACAAGAGAAATGATTTGTTCTCAAACTCGACTTGGCCAATGCTTTTGATCGGGTAAGGCACTCCTTCTTGTTTGCTTTCTTGAAAAAAATGGGTTTCAATTCTTCTTTCATCAACACCATTGCTGCTTGTATATCAGGGCCTTGGATATCACCCCTGATTAACGGTCGCCCCTGTGAAGCCTTCCAATCCTCTAGAGGTCTAAGGCAAGGTTGCCCTCTATCCCCCTACCTTTTCATTCTTATGGTTGAATCCTTCAGCAAAGCTTTGGATCACAATAGAAGAGTCGACCTCATAACAGGCATTAAATTTGGGAATGGAGTCAAGAACATAAACTATTCTCAATTTGCTGATGACACTCTTTTGATTGGAGGGGCCTCTACTACCATAGCAAGGCGCTTCAAAATCCTCCTTGATCAATACATGGATTACTCAGGGGGAGCGGTTAATTTTCACAAAAGTTGCGTCTATGGCTGGAACATTCCTAATCAAATAGCTCATAGTATCGCAAACATCTTTGGAGTCACATATAAAGCAAAATGGGATCACTTCTCCTACCTTGGGATGCCGGTCAGTCTAGGACCACTAAAAGCAGCGACTTGGAATGAAATAATAGACAAAGTCAAAAGGAAAGTCCAGCAATGGGGAACTCATTGGCTCAACCCGGCAGGCAGACTAATCCTGCTCAAATCAGGTATAACCTCCCTTCCCCTATATAGATTTACTCTTTATCAAGCCCCTGCTATTTTTCATCATAAACTGGAAGTCGCCCTCCGAAACTTCCTGTGGCAAGGAGGGAAAAAAGAAAAGAATAGATTTAACTTGGTCAGCCGGAAAAGCGTAATCCAATCTCAGGATAGAGGAGGCCTAGGAATAAGAGCTCCTAAAATTCTCAATCTATCATTTGGGATTAAAATGGCCTGGAGGCTAATCAATGGACCAACAGCATGGTGGAAGCAAGTCATAGAAAGCAAATACCTCAATGGCACAAGACAAAGGCTACTAGAAGATGGCATCCCCAATAGGGATTCCTCCAAAATTTGGCACCTCTACAAGAAAGCAATCCCAATCCTCAGGCAAAATACTTCAAAAATCCCTGGAGGAGGGGACAACATTAACTTTGCCAGTGATAAGATAATGGGACTCCAACCTCTTAATGCTATCGAAGAAGCCCTCCCGATCATCCATTATCTCAACAGTAAAGGCATCCAAAGATTTAGACAAATCTCGAAATGGGATCCGGACACCCATGCCTGGACAGATTGGGATTTCCCAGGGATTCCAACAGCCTTGGAAGCGAGTTTCACTGCTCTCAAAGAAAATCTTCATAATAGAGCCCCAATCAAAAAAGAAGCAGCAGATGGACTCCGTTGGGATCCCACAGGATCAAATTACACCATCAAGTCAGGGTATCAATACATCTGCAACAATACATACCAGATACCTATCTGGAATCATTGGAGAATAATCTGGAAATCAGAGGCCATTCCAAAAATTAAATTTTTCACATGGTTGTTATTAAAAGGCAAAGTTCTCACAGTGGAAAACCTAAGCAAGAGAGGGATCAATGGTCCATCCAGATGTCCCAACTGCTGCTCAACAGAGGAGACAATGCAACACTTATTCATAGACTGCCCCTTTGCCAAAAGATGCTGGACCAAAATGTCATCCATGGGAAATATAAACTGGCAACCTCA
The DNA here is from genome assembly GCA_000404065.3 of Pinus taeda. NCBI lineage: Eukaryota > Viridiplantae > Streptophyta > Pinopsida > Pinales > Pinaceae > Pinus > Pinus taeda. The sequence goes on along the minus strand of APFE031452191.1, from coordinate 6,581 downwards.
GCAAAACATTGCTGAAACTCTGTATGAATGGAAAAAGAATTGCCCATGGAAAGACAAAAGGAGCAGGATTGTGAAAAGAATTTGGGACACTATTCCTCACTCCTTATTATGGAGAATTTGGCTATCAAGGAACCAAAAAAATTTCCAAAATAAAGAGACCAATGTTCGAACAACATGCAGCAAAGCCCACATCTTGGCTCAGGAGGCAATAGCAGCCAAACACAAGGGGAAAATCAAAGCAAAGGATTACACAGTGGAGGAAAGATTTGTCATCAGCCACATCCTGGAACGGCCAGGACAAAATCAGGAGATTCAAAAGACTGATAGATTGCAACAAACTCAAACAAAGGATTGGGAAATCGGGCTATCAGCTCAAGAATATAAGAGGTCGATACAGAGCAACAATTGCACAACATTACATTTTGACGGGGCCTCTAAATCGAACCCAGGACAAGCAGGAGCGGGAGGAGTAATATTGAACGAGGCAGGGGACAATATTTGCAGTTATGAATGGAGGCTGGGAGAGAAAACAAATAACATTGCAGAGGCACTAGCCTTATACCAAGGATTACTTCAACTAAAGAATCTGAATATTAAAAGGGCTTTAGTTTTTGGGGATTCGGCAATTATAATACGTCTAATGATCTATAAAGAGAGATCCCCCAACAGCAACCTTCAGCAGCACATAGATCGTATTAAGCTCCTCCTCAAAAATTTTGATGACATCAAGTTTTACCACGTCCTCTGAACTCTAAATAAGCAGGCAGACAAGCAAGCGAACAATGTTGTTGGAAGAATGGCAAGAGCATTAAGGTGTAACGCAATCGACAGTTTCCACTTAATGCCATGAAGAAGAAACATCATTGCATAGTCCAACAACGCTTGGTCAAACAAGCGTGCGATGGACAAGGACTTATCAGAAGCAGGACACTCTTCCGTAACCACAGCACGCATCAGCAGGCTCGCCCGACCCAAGACAACAGCAAATACTTGAGCACAAGCATCAGCGATCAACTCAACGCCGGCATCAACAGAATAGGATCAGCAAAGGAGGATTGTCTGAAGGATTTGGCTCAGACCAACATCCTTCTCATGATTCTCGGTCTTTCTTGGGATCCCGATCACTGCCCACCTCATTCTATAAACCTGCCTCTCCGCTCTCAAAGCATCATTCATCAGCTTACTCTTGGCGATCAATACACAGTGAAGAAGCCCCAACTTGGAACGAGCAAGCCTTCTCGGATCGATTGGCGGGGCTCCACTCTGGTATCATTTCTTCATTTACTGTTTAGTTACATCCTAATCAGTGCATTTGTGACTTTCAGGAACGCAAAAGCCAAAGCTAGTGAGGTCGCTCACCCTTCAGCAAACCTCTCTGCTCCCACAGCTCCACCCCCTTCTCAGTTCAGCCCCGTAACTCCATCTTCCTCCATCTCGAAATCCATTTGTTGCGCCTACTCTCTCAGCACCCGGTCCCTTAACACCCTCTCCTCGGCTATGCGTTGTTGGTTCTCCTCCTCCTATTCTCGCTACTCAAGCAGAACTGGTAGAATAACCGTGGGCTTTATCCACTCTCCCGCCCGTTACAACAGTCCTCACATTTGTGACAGCCCTTCTAAAAACGCCCATAAGTTCCTTACCTACTATGCCTCTGTTTTCAACATCTTCACCTACCGCACCCTCTCTCCAATTATGGCGCGCAACGAGGATTGCCTGCACTGTGCAGACTTGCAGGCAGAACTTGAGGAAATAAGGACACAACAGACTGTCCTCGATGACAAGCAAAAACTCCTGGATGCAAGATTGGAAGAACATGACAGACGTCTTGAAGAGCAGAGCCGAAGGCTCTTTGAACAAGACCGTATCATAACTGAGAAATATAAGGCGGAAATACAACTATTTATGCACAAAGCAGCATCCCTTCAAGAGCAGTTTAGACAGCTTACCAATCGCTGCGCCCATGCAGAGGAATCCATATCGATTCTCAAGTATATGATGGACAAGAGAAATGTCGTTGCCACCAGTTCTTCTAGCGTTAAGTAGGAAGCAAAAGATGATCAGCCAGAGGAATCTACAGCGAGGCACATCCAACATATAATGATAGATTAAATGTACTGTACATGCATCTTTCTGTTATTTTCTTTTATCAGAATCTATAATAGCACAGTTTTAGGCAATAGTAAAAGCAGCAAAGTAAGGATCAAGGAGGTCGTCCCATTTTGTAAACCTCTTGATCAAAGACAAACATTGCATATCATGTACCAGAGGAGACTGAACTCCTGGAATTTTTCAGAATATAATATATAGCAACCGAACTTAAAAAGAAAAAAAATCAAATAAATACCAAATAAAATTTAAATAACTATAGAAAACTACATTATAATGGTGTCTAGCTGGGATAAACCATCATTCTTTATTAAAAGAATGCCATACTTCGAACTCATATTATTATTACTGAAAACCTGGCTCACCTAGAGTACCATAAACAAAATAAGCTTTTTACCACTGACAATACTCTGGAATTTAAACATCTAAATTCTCCTACCTCCTCAAAAATTAAAAAAATTTAAAAATTATTATATATATATTCAATTTCATATATTTTTAAGGGTAAAGATGATGTTGGTTTCGGAATAGATGAAAAGAGTTATAGGTATCGCTCACCATATTGAACTGTTGTCACACATACGTCAGGGTGTATAACATATAATTAAAAAGATAAATCAATAAAGCGATGAAAGAACATGCAAAAGTCATAGGTTTTCCAACCATGCGAGCTAATATTTAATTGATTCGCATAAATAATTAAAATATAAGTTGGACTTTTACAATCATGACAGGTTTTCCAAACATGACGATGGAGTAATTGGGTGGAGGAAGTGATGGAGTAATTGGATGGAGGAAGTGGTTAGAATCTGAGTAAAAATTTTCAATTTTTTTTTATAGAAATAGTCTTTGAATCGTGTTTTGATAGTGGAAATAGATTCAGCCCCATAAAAAAAGTTTTGAAATTTAACAACTATAACTTGGATTTAGAAAAATCATTGCCAAATTTTCTCTCTGATTCCCATAACTTTACCGGCAATTCTTCGGGCTCGGGCTCGTTAGACTACGGATTTAGTTGTTTCGTAAAAATAATTAAAATATAAGTTTGGGTTTTACAATCATGACAACTACGCGTATATTTTTACCATAGTTACCAAATTTGGCCGAATCGGCCTGAAGAATTCGAAAATTCCACAGTTCGGTCCGATTCGGCCATTAATACGTTGAAGATCGGTTCGGTTCGGACACATTACAGTCTGTCAAATTTATTTTTAAATTTTCTTTGATTTGTGTTTTTCAAAATGTCGTACTCCAATTTTGTGAGTTAGTTTCGACATACAGTGGTAGAATATTGAACCTTCTAAACTTAATTCTTCCTACTGGTCGAGTGATCCACTTAGACAGTAAGACAATATTGAGGGTTTGTTTTATTTTTAGCAAAGTTATTTTGCTGTATTAGTAACTTGCACCTGTTATTAATTTTTACATTGTTTGTTTAATGATTTTTTTATTTTAATTAAAAATAAAATACAAAATTCCTATATAACTAAATAAAAAGTTTGTTATAATAATATCATTTCTTATAATAAAAATATTTTTTGTCTCTTTTTTTTTGTTTAATTCTCATTTTCACAATAACATTTCTTTTTGTTATTTTTTTTTAAATCTTCTAATTTCTTCGTATAATATCTTTGGTTAGTAAGTAATGAAAATGGAATTTTTATTCATAATAAATTGGTTGTAATTTAGTTATTTGTTTTTAAGAAATTTGTAAGGAAAATATATTATATGGTTTCTAAATCTTTTAAACCATTAGCAAAATAGCAAGATAGTTCTAATTTGATGATTCTTGATATTTTTAATTTGATGCTTTTTTATCTATACTTTATTCAGTTAGTAATTAGGAATTTTTCTAAATATTTATTATTAAAAATTACAGTGTTAGTTACTATCTTTTGATTGACCAAGAAGAGTTGTTTCTACTAATTTCAATATCTTATTCACTTCCATTTGAAAATTTAAGAAAACAACAAGAATTCTAATTTGATAATTTTTTATCTATATTTTATTTTAGTAATTAGAAAATTGCCTAAATATTTATCATTAAAAACTACAACATTAGTTACTATCTTTTGATTGACCAATCAACAATTTTAAAGGTGTGGTTTTATTAATGTTAAAAAGTTTGTTTTGACCATTGTATCTTATTCACTTCCATTAATGAGGAGTTGTTTCTACTAATTCAATATCTCATTCACTTCCATTAAAAAGGAATTGTTTCTACTAATTTTAATGTCTAATTTTATTTGCAATTCTATAATATAATTCATAATTGTTAATTTAAATTATTCAAAATTAAAAAAAAAAAAAAAAAAAAGTATTATTAATAATAATGTAAGATGTATATTCGCGAATTTATTTAGTATTATATTTTAGGGAGTCAAGTTTTTTTCGTATCGAATCAAATTCATATTTAAATTCGAATTCGAATTTGGTAACTATGATTTTTACCATTATATTTTGTCAGGAGATGAATCACTTTTGCAGGGCAGGCGCGAGATGAATTGATTGGAATATAAGGTGCCGATTTGTTGTATCTCTTCGTTATGAATTAAGTAAATCAGCTCCGCAATTTTCTTTGAAGAGCGAGTCGGGACAAAATTTGTGCTCTCACCCGCTCCCCTTTGAATAGCGTGCACAGTGTAAACATAGGACGTGCAAACGATTGTTGGGTTGTGTCAATACTTCACATTTTGCCGTGTTTTGGTATACATCTACATTTGTATTATTTGGAAATGTAGATAATCACTAAGCTCAAGTTGGTTGTATCGAAAAATTATCTTGCTTGTATGGTTCAATGCTTTTTTCCTTGGTGAATATATATTCATTTGAATTGCTTATTATTCACCAATGCTTATAAACAATCTGAATTTCCTTATTGAATTAATCATACTTGTAAGGCTGAGAATATAGGAATTTAAAAGATGGTTTATTTTTATTAATGAGTCTATATCCCTTTTAAGTTTGCACGAGAGGGATTAAATCTCGAAGGTTGTAATTTTTTATATGGATTATAATTTATAATTTTAATAATTTAAGGCGAATTAAATTATACACTTATATTTAAGTATTTATATTTAATATTATTTTTAAAATTTTTATATATCTTAATAAATTGTTATTTTTACTTGATAAAATAAATTTAAATACTTTTAACTATAATATCTATTTATATTATATAATGTATGTAACATTTTTTATTCAAATATTATTATTATTATTTTTTTTTTTATTCTAAGGTAAATATCCCCCCCTTTCTACTTTGATATAAATTCATTTACAAAAGGCATATATATAAATATATATATAATTTATTCAATAAAAATTTATTCTCATATAAAAATATTTCAACTATGATATCAAATCATGTAATTTATATATTAGAAATATTTTTTCTTTTCTCTTTTTCCATAAAACTTAACTCACACAAAAACATTTTTTGTTTTTGGTTAAGCTTGGCAAGGTCCTTTTATTTTCTATTCCATAATAGGCAAATTTACACCACATAGATTGGTTAGGTAGCCTCAACTTGTCCAATGGGAAACCAAGCCTGTTGGCCACTCAACACCTATCCGCATTGTAAGCTATCCAAAAATAATAAAGTTTCAATCTCTCTAGCTAAGCTATATATGTCTCTGTTTCATGACCAGACTCTATATTTCTATCTATGCATATACTTCCATGACGAAAAGTAAATGCTATCTGCATATATAACAAGAGTAACCATGGGAAATTGACTAGCCCTTCTACTCCTCTGAGGCCGATTCCACTGGTGTGGGATCCTTAACAGTTGCTCCAGGCCTCTCCAATAGTTCCAAGATGCATGGAATGTGTCTTTCAATTCTATCTAGCCTAATATATTACTTATGGAGTTGGAATTGAATTTTCTACAAATCGTTTTTGTAGCTTGGCATACCTTGGAGCGAAACCGCCATGCCCACTAAGATCTGTTCCATGGCCTTACCCAACAGGATTTTTATTAGCGAGTAGAGATACAAGGTCTACTTAAATTGTGGTATCCTGCCTCTGGTGTTCCCAAGATCTGGGACAAGTATCCTCCAATTTTCCATATCCTCCTTAGCCTCACTGCTCTGCTTAATTTCCTCTTCCCATTCCTCTAACAGATTCCAAATGCCTTCATATGTACCCTCAAGATATTCCTCAGCAGCTTCATTGATAATATGCTTTACCGTTTTCCTCCCTTTGCAAGGCTCAGACATGCTCAGGTCCTTATCCTTTCTGGGCTCCCGATCCCGTCTTCCACGTCCACAACCTTTCGTAGGCCGAGCCATGTCAATGATGTCTGAAACTTGTTCAAAACAAGAATTTTTTAACCAAAAGAAATTTAACATACTATGGCACTGGTTTCTTCCCTGAATTGAGTTATCTGTGTCGTATGCCTCCCCATGCTCCTCCCTTTTCCTTTTACTATCAGTACTAGAGCCATAATGGATGGAGATCAAGTCCTTAGAAGG
>APFE031452188.1:46638-113965 GCA_000404065.3 Pinus taeda | reverse complement strand
ACATTTTCACAAAACTTACTCTGCCTCCTATGAAATTTTACACCACTGTGTGTAAATATTTCATTTACATTCACTGCTTTGTGAAAACAAAATTACAGAGTTTTACACATTTACCTTTTCACCTGTGTGAAACAATTCATGGATTTCAACAAAACTATCCACTGGTTTTCTTCATTTACTTTCCTCCTTCTCCTGCACTGCTGTGCAATTTTTTTTTCTTACATTACAAACCAAAAACTTTACCCTGCTGCGTTTTCACCATGGTCTTCATTTGTTGCCTCTGTTCTTTTTTTTCTTACACACTGTTGTGTGTTTTCATTGCATATTCAGAAAATGAACCACACAAAAATTACATGACATTACAAAAAAAATTTACCCGCACTTCTGTGCTTTCTTCCCCTCTCCTTTTCGCGCTGCAGGGGTCACTCTATTTTTCATATGCGATAAACATAAAAACTAAAATCATAACCTATAGTCAACGAGCTTCAAAAAAAATAACAAAATTAAATACGCCATTTAATTTTCCGCATGGCGAAGGTACTCATGAATTAATTCACTGGTGAAAAATAAAAATTTACGCCTTCTCCATGCCCTGCAGAGTGTACCCTGTTTGACCTTGATCCGACGGCGAGCAGTCTTCACACTCATCCAACGATCATCGCTCGGCCAAATCAAACGAAGGTTATGTCCCGATAGAAAGGCTGTTTTGAAAACGTACAGAGGACGCGTGGCAGAGTTTTATTGCATCGGAGGCGTTTGTACGAAAACCATCTCATGCCAAAGAGCGGTGCGATAACTTACCGCCGGTTTTAGGTTTGATGTGGTGGTTTCGGAGTGCATTAAATGCTGGACCGCGCGGTTGAAATTATAATTTCAACATGATTGCCCATTAATCACTATAACCCCGGTGTATTCTGCCTGGTATGGTTGCCCCTGGCCCTCTCACACTAACCCAGGTTTAGTGGGCTTTGTATGGCCGGCTCTAGGTCTCTCACATCAAGTTAGCTTTTAGCCCTGCATGGGATAGCTGGTGGATTCAATATGTATTTGTTGTGTTTTTCCTTTAATCACTGTAACCCTTGTTTACTCTGCCATTAACCTAGGTTTAATCTGCCTTGGATTGTTGGTTCCTTACTCTACCTTGTATAGCTGACTAGGGATTCAATAAGTAGATTAGCCAGGGTTTTTTTCACTGCATTGTTTAATTCACATCTTGTTTACTCTCCTTTGTAGACCTGGTTGTGAATTCAATAAGTAGATTAGCCACCTCCTTTCTCACTGCATTATTTAATTCTCATATATTATCTGTCGCTTTAGCTCAGTTCATTAGATTAAAACCACTTTAATCGGCCTTCCCAACATTACAAAATTTTGGGCTAGAATTACAATTTTAACTGCTATTCCGAGAATGGTGAAAATTTAGGCTAAAACCATACAATAAAATTAAACGTATCGGTCTATCATGCTCATGGTAACAGGACTTTAGTTTTTTTTTTTTTTTCTCAATTATAGATTGTGGGTTACTTAATGTCAGGGTTGAAATTATATAGTAAAATCTATGTTGCATAAGAAATTATGGTATCTCCGTTTCTTTGGGTAACAGTAATTTCCTTATCAAAACCTGCCCTACGGTGGCCCTAATTAGAGAAGCCTGTTGTTGAGAAGTCAATAGTTGGAGGAGCGCAGGTGTACGAGCTCGGCTGCTCGTGCAAGCAGAAGACACAAAGAAGAGTTCTCAATAGGATCGGGATAACTCAACAATAGTAGTTAAGTTTTATTGCGCGGGCTGAATTGACTATTTCAATTCAGCGAATTGTGCCCAACCACTCTCCCTACTCTCCGGGCGCTGGCTGAATTACCTTGATCGGAGATATCCCAACTGATAGCTTATGTGCGGATGGATCCTCCATCTAACAGCTAGTTTATGTGGGGATGGATATCTGGGGATAGTTTATTAGATATATAAAATATTGGGATAGTTTATTAGATATATAAAATATTGTGATGTCTTTAACCAATAAGAAATTTGAATTTCGTTAGTTTAATTCTCAGGATCATATCATTCAATATTATTTTTATGGATATATAGTTTTTTTATAGCAGTTGTCTGACGCTTATTGAAAACTTTTCTGATGGGTTTTTCTGGTCAAAATAAGGCAGCAATTTATTGGAATCGCAAGTTTGATAGCTAGTTTCTGCATAATCAAAATGTCCCAGGGGTTTTTCAGGGCGCTGAATCCAAATATGCAGTTAAAAAACCATTTTAACTACAACAAATCAAGATTTAACTTCAATTTCCTCCACCAGTTGAATTATAAACATCTCCACTGATCACCCAGTTTCATTGAATTTTGTTGTTCACTTACTTTCCTTTAATTTGATTCTAGATGCCTTGACCTCCAGTGTTTTTCTAATCCCGCGTCACTCAACCGAAGTCTGTGTCTCTAGTTACCTATTTAGCTCCCTCTAGTTCTTACTGGTTACCTGTTTGATACTCCCTCTTGTTCTTACGACCTCTCTCTATTTACGATTAGTCCATGGGTACTTCGTAAAAATTCCAAACGTATCGGTTTAATTATTATAACTGATAGTGGTACATTATCTCTATATTAAGTCTCCTCTCCTAGACATATTTTATTTTATTTTTCACTCACTTATAATGTAATGCGACTTTCGTTAAGTCTATGCCTCTACTTACGCACTTGTTTAGCCCTCTCTCTATTTACTGTTAGTATGCTCTATGCTATTGGTACTTTTGTAATAGGAGGGCTATGCCTAGTTGTTGGCGGCTAAATACCTCAGGTAGGTCCTTATTAGATAAATACTATTGTGTATTTTTTATTGATAATTTTTCTGTGTTATATTTTTGTAGAATTCATATTAAGTTAGATTTTTATTGGTTTTAAAAATTAGTGGAAAAATTAATATATTATTTAACTGAATAAAATTATAAAATTAAATTTCATAGTGTTTTTTAAGGAATTTCTTACTGTGAAGTCACTTATTTAATTTTTTGTATTTTATGTTAGACGTGTTAAAGATATAGTCTTGCGAAACTTAGAAAAAACTCAGAATAAAATTATTATATTTAATTAGAAATATTGTAGTATTTTAATATATATCTTTCTAAATATAATTTGCATTTTGATATATTATTTTTCTTATATTTCTATGTGTTATTGCAAGTTTATCTCAAGAAATGATTCTTCATTATATTTAATTGATCATAGATTATATTTAGATGTGTTATTGCAAGTTTAATTTGAAGAATAGTTTTGGATTATATCTTCGTTACTAAGAAACATGGATATATTTATGCTCATTTTCTTCTTTTATTCTAATCTCATGAAAAGATTATATACATACAATTATTAATAATAATAAAAATTGTTTTCACCATAAATGGGTTCTCGGTCAACTTCGATTGGTTCAACTCAATCAACTGGCTCTGCCCTAGCCTCTGCTTTCAATGTCTTTGCCTCTGTTGCTCCTTCTAGACAAGATATCATAGCCTTTGCTTGCCTTGATGCTGATGCCTACCTATAGCTTTCCCCATGCCTTGACAGGGTGGTATAGCTCTCTAAATGCTGGGTCTACTGTTGGAGAGGCTTGCGCTTCTTAGTGCAAGGACCCGACAGGGGGCTCGACTGATAAGGAGAGGAATTGCTGCTCCTATTTGTTGTCGGTTTCCGGGTTGTTTGCTTTCCTGTTAACGGCTGCAAGGCCTCAGTCATGCCTTCCTTCTCCCCAAACGACTTCTTTTCCGATTGTACTTTAGGGAAAAATAGGGCTATTTTTATTAAAAGAATGTATAATTTTTGTATTTTTATATTTATATTTATATGTTTAATTAAATTTCAATATATCAAAACACATTTGAAAGAAACACATTTACAATATATTTCCTTTCATATTTTTTACCCTTAAAAAATGTATTTCAATGATGATTATGTTCACGAAACAATTATTACATTGAAAATATTTCATACTATTTTAATTCTTTTCCTTTTTCTTTTATTATATGATGTTTTTCTTTTCAGCGTTTTGTTTTATTATATTATTGTTTTGCTTGCTTCTCATTTTTTCCTTTTTTTTATTTTTTTTATTTTACTGTTTTCAATTTTATTATATTTTGTTATCTATTAAATTAGATAAATAAAGTAACTTACATTTTTATGTAAGACCATTAAATGTATTATACATTACTTGCTTGAATTTTAAAATTATATTTGTATATGTATATTCTAGGTGGATTTGACGATAGTTATATTATGATTTGAAATTGGATAGTATTTTGTTTATTTGGATTGTATCGTATTTATTTTTTTGAAGTTGTAAATGTAAGTTTTAGTGGTTGTAATAATGATACATTGATTTGAAATAGTAGGATTTTTATTTATCTGTGTGATTTTGTATAAATAAAAAAAATTATGTTGGTTTAACTAATTTTATATATTCAATTGAATAGTGTGTGTTTGTTTCTTTGAAATTGTGTGTGTATAGGTAGCTTTGACAATGTTCAGATTTTAATTTGAAATTATATTATGTTTATTTATTTGAGATAGTTTATGTATGTATGTTAGTGGATATGTTGTTTACATGTTTTCAAATTGTATGGTGTGTTTGTTTACTTCAAATCATTTGTCTAGATATGTTAGTTATCTATATATATATAATTATATTATAATATAATTGTCTTGTGTGCTTTTTGTTTTTTTTATTTGAATTTGTGTATGAGTGGTTTTTGATAATGTTATTTTTTTAATTTTTTTTTTTTGTATTTGTTTATTTGAAATTGTAAAATGGGTGTAGTTTATTTGTATGTTTGTATGTTAATGGTGGGTATGATGCTTACTTGTATATAATTGCATTTTCTAATTCAAAATTGTATTTTTTGTTTGTTTGTTTGACAAAGATGTATGTGTGTTTTGAAATTGCTTGTGTATATATGAATGTGATTGTGATTTTGATCATGTTTGTTTGTAGTGTTGTATTGATTTGAAATTATATGTATTTTTCTAATTGGTAATTGTATATTATGTGTGTTTATTTGAATTATAAATGTGTGACAGTGGTTTTGAAAATCTCTATTTATTAATTGGTATATTGATTTGAATTTCTATAATTCTTGATTATATTTTTACATTGTATATTTGTTTTTGTAGATGTGTGTGAAATTTGTATATTGATTTGAATTTTTATAATGCTTGATTGGATTTTTACATTGTAAGTTTGTTTTTGTAGATGTGTGTGAATGGTAGAGACAATTTTTACTTCATCTTTTCATGTTTGTATGTTGGTTTGAAATATTATAATGTGTTTTTAAACATGAATTTGTATTCATGTGCCTACTTGTTTGAAATTGTAGTTGAATGTGTGATTCTTTTTTTGACAATTTCTTTTTTTGTTTATTAACGTGAATGTTTGTAATGTGTCTTTACACTTTTGAAATTATAGTGTGTTTGTTTGAGTGGATTTTTCATTGTTTGCTTGTTTATGTATGTCTTCTTCTATGTTTGTTGAAACCAATATATGTATGTGATTTGAAATTGTTTGTGTATTGCAATAGTGATTTTGATAATTTTTGTTTGTATTGTTGTATTGATTTGAAATTGCATGTGTTTTTTCTAATTGGCAATTTTATATGATGTGTGTTTATTTGAATTATAAATGTGTGAAAGTGGTTTTGTGTAACACGCCTCCTTTATGTGTTAAATTATTGTAAGCATAAGCTGAGGAAAGCTAGGTGTGATACCCTCCTTTGGGGGTTAAACTATTCTAAACCTAAGATGAGGAAAGCTAGGTGATATGTAATATGGAAAGAAAACATGTTATTAAATAAATTAATAAAATAAATCACTTGGCGGGTGGAGCACCAAGAGAGAGGATATTCTTGTCAAATCCCATTGAGGAATGGGATAGAGATGAATCCTTCATGATAAAGCTTCTAGATGTAATTCTAGATAAGCTTGGATGGACTCGAGATTCATCGGATGGATGGGAGATAAAGATCCATCGGGCATAAAAGATTTGCGGGAGATAAAAGAAAGATTTTATGAGGAAAAGCCTCGTGGGAGATAAAGATGAGCTTTCCCAAAAAAGACCTAGGAAAATGGAAAAATACTTAAAAGCCGCACACTACTAGTGGAAACTAAATCATGAAAGAGGGCAAGAAATACCTAGTGCATTGATCAATTGAGGACAGCTGATCATTGGCAAGAACCTTGGCTCAGGGGGAATCATAGGTGATTCATGGTTGGGTGGTGGTGTTCACCTCTCCAAGTGAAGTTTTAGTTGGTTTCATATGCATGGAATGCACTATATGCTGCTCCTTATTTTGCAATTTTTTGCAATTCTTTCAATATATTGGTTTAACTGTATGTGTGTTAATACTGTAGAGAATGATATCTATACATGGTGAATGATTTTGATTTTATGTTTGTGGCTATGGAGGCTGAGGTACCTGTTCACTAATCTATGCATCATGATTAATTTTACTGATTGATGGTACCAATCCTTTTCTCACATTGAGTCAGATATGTGTTATAAATGCCATGTGTTCATGTACTTAAACTCATTTTTATGCATGTGACTTTTATTTCCGACAAAAGTAGAGGTAGAGGTAGGAGCATAATATGGTGTGTTATTCTTTATTGTTGATAGAAACCATATGGGACTATTATGCATTGGTAGGATTACTGCACAAACTTGTCTTATGAAATATATATGTAAGGATGAGTGAATTGTCTAGTGAATCTAGAGTTGATCATCATTATGTTAAAGAAAGAATATAATAGGTATTTTATGTAACATTACGTATCTAGTTAACTCGGAAGATAATGGACATAAGACATGAAATCATGCATTTTACTGTATAATCTAGTTTAGATCAGCTATCTATTGCATATGTACTTAAAAAGGCTGGGTTAGCCATTCTACCTGTTGTATACTAGTTGACTAAATCTGTAGAATGGTGATTCCAGTGCCCAGTCAGGTTAACTACATTTGACTTAAGTTATGGGGAAAAAAGAACTAACTAACGAATGATATGAGTTGTATGTTAGGATTATTTTCTCTCCACAAAATTATAAATTGTGCTTAAGAAGTACGACAGTGTAAATTAATCATAATGGTTTCATGATCATGATTGGAACCATTATTGAATTTAATACTAGATAGTATCTCTGTTTTAAGATTTCCATAAAATCACGGTGCATGCGGAACTATTTAGGTGGTACTACATCTAATTATGGTTAAGATCATTTACACCATGGTGTCATAAGAAATTAATCCCATTGTGAACCTCGCAAAACTATAAGAGTATGTATTACTGTGGATTCCTTACTTATGTTGTTATGAAGATAGGTATAGTTACAAAGCTAAAAATTTGATCTAAAATAAAAAGGAACATAACCCTCAAGTTAAGGGGTGAATCTATGCCATAACAGAAGAAAAAATTTAAATTTATGGACCCTAAAGGGTGGGTTTTCTGTGTAAGCTCAGGGTGATTGTTACAAATTGTATTAGAGGTTCAAGTTCAACCCTTTCAGCCTATGGGTCAATCTGTTTCTATGGAATACGACTAAGGATGAGAATTAATCCAACATTTTTTTTAAACAGTTTAAAACCTATAAGGGAAAAGTAGATTGTGAAACTTGGAACATGGAGATATTGTCCTTAAGATAGAATCAAATTAATAAACCTTTCGTATATGAATGTGGGATTGATTCTATGGATGTATACATGCTGGTATAAATCGTAGATGGACCTATTCATATTATTGAACTAATTAATGGGACATAAACATTCATACAACAATCATCCAAGTAACATTTCATTTGGAACAAGTGTAAAATACTAACACATCAAAATATAGGCATTGAATAAGCCAAACTAGCACCTGACACACAACGCCAGTCATGGGAGGAGTCAATGGAAGGCGCATGCTAGTAGCAAACCATCACAAATAGATTTTCAAATGGTTTTCATGTACATAGGCATATCTATTGATTGGCAGCTAAGCATTACAGTACACAGATAATATTTAGGTATAGAGAGAAATCGTAATAACATGCAGCCCGAGTTTTATTCCAAATTTCTCAAATCGACACATTATCACATCCTTGGTTCTCCCCAATATGGCAATGAAAACTGTGCTTCTGAAGATTGAAAATGGAATGGTTAGATGACTGAAAGAGTATTTGAGTTCACATTGTGTTTGCGGTGGTGCTTTAAAGACGAGTATAATTTAAATCACCATAGTAATCAGGATTATGCACAAAAATTAAATCTTGCATTAAAATCAGAATGCAAAAGAATCACCATAATATTTCTATCTCGTAGTGGATGATTATTGCCAACATTGTCAACAGGGAGGTTGGAGATCATTGACTTACTCTTGGTCAAAGCTACACTCCTCTTAGACCTTCTCGTCACTCATATACTCACCACTTGCAAAGACTCAGGAGTCATCCAATTAGAAATATTGGCATTTTCCCCAACTCTGAATAGTCCTATCCAATGTGTTATTTACTAATGTTATAAGAGCATTGGGGAGTGGAAATAAGTCTTCAATTCTACTGGTCATGTGAGGATTATGTCGAGGACATGGGGAAATCCCCTTTCAAATAAACTGGAAACTCATTCCTCTAAGTTCGGGGTCATTGGCTCTCTATTTCCACTGTAGATGTGAGAGTCCCATTTCTCACCTGATGAAAATAATCAATGGAAAAAGAATTAATAATGGAAATAAATCAATGTAGAACGAATTGTTAATGGGAAAAAACATCATTGTTAATGGAAAAATCAATGGAAAAGGAATTGTAATGGGAAAAAATCATTGTTAATGGAAAAATCATCAACGCCCATAAGCATAAGGTGTAAATCCCCAAGGTGAAACCTTGATTGTTGTGGTTTCTATTGCACTGCAGACAATTACGCAATAGTTTAAAGAATAAAAATCAAAGCGAAGTGGATGATCACACCCTGTAACGCTATTATCACGAGTTTCGATAGATATTATCATGCAACGTGTTGAAAAGGAGGTACACCGATCTCGACTGTTGTTTCTTATTTTTTTACGGCTTTCGCGCGCCTTATCCTAGTTTAGAAATTTGTGACTTGGTCGCAGAACCAAACACATCGTCTATGAAATATCATCAAGAAAATTGTTGTTGTTGTTTCCTTGGGTGATTGGAAGTACCGAGCTAATGGGTTGAAGGCGATAAGGTCAGGATGATGATAATCATCATCAACATACATCGATCCTTACGTAATGAAAGGATAATGTTTATTTTCATAGTCAAGTGAGTGTTTCACACTCCTATGCATTAGAGTTGTGCATAGATAACCCAGGTCAGTCTTTGGACAAGATGTATTGTTCTTATGTTGTGAGAGTTAGGTTTGATGGCTGTAGGAGAATGCTGCAAAGGGAGTAAGTGTAAAATAAGGAGGATCATGCCATGAATTCTATAAGTATTCTTTCCTTTGTATCCTAATAATTTTATGAGGATTGAATTGGTGTGTGTGTATATATATATATTATATATTATATATATTTATATATATATATATTATAATATATATTATTCAATAGATTATAACACACAAACTAATCTGTGGTTGATAAGCATAGGATATCGCACATGCTTCATAGAATTAATCCATCGTGAAACCCCTCAACTGTATCAATTAGTTGCAGCAAAAGAATGTGTGAGAAAAGGGAATCAATATGTGGATATTGATGTCCTAGGAATCATATTGATAATGGTTGTGACAAATACGTAGAGTATGGAGTGGTGACTCATTCACTTCTGAGGGTTACTAAAACCTAAACTAAATGAATATATAGACACAGACACACACAGACACACACACATGCCTTGTTTCGGTTGATGATATTAAGTGTGGAATTCAAAATATTTCCCATGATGCCCATGTGATCGTAGATCTCGAATGGAAAAAAAATTGTTTTGTCAGAAAGTTTTCCATGTTAAAATTATAAATTTCAAGGTTCGTCTTATGTTGTGAATGTTCCTCACAATAATATTTCTAACAAACTAGCATAGTGGTGCCATTCATATATACACCAAAAGGTTTATCTAAAATCCGGTGTTTTCTCTTCTAGGTTTAATCCATCACTTGCATTTGATGAATGGTTGGATACCCAGAGAATCTATTATTAATTCAACTACAGATTAATCTGAGTTGAATACCTGTTGGTTGTCAATTTTATTGCAAAGGTGTTATCTACTCAGAAAAGGGATTGAGAACATGAAAATGGTATGTATAGTCAGAAGTCGAAAATTGCGTTCATTGTTTGATTAAATCTGGCATAACATGCCATTTCTATGGGTGATCTGTGTCTAATATGCCAGACTCTCATTTCGTCTACACCCTCTACCTTCAAACATTTTAATATTTCAGCATTGAAATGTGTTGTTGATTCACACTTATTCTTCTTTTTTTATACATGGGTTATTTTTAATATCAGTGGTGAGCACTCTCTTATTTGTTCTGTCTTCCAGAAATCATGCACACATTAAACTTATAAAGACCTACTGTGGATTATAAAATTTGCTTTATAAGGCAATGATGGAGCTTAACACTAGACATTATATATTGGCCTCAATACTAGTGGAGTTTCCAAACAAAGGAAAACATAAACAAGAGTGCTAAAACATAAGAAATGGATCGAGTAATTTAGTGGTAAGTTTTGTTTCAAATTATGTGGCTAATCAATCAAGTTGAGAACTCTTGAAAAGTAATAATTATAGTAAAGATCAAGGGCATAGTGAGACTGTGCATAGAGGTGAGGAATGCCACAATGTTGAGATTATATCACATAGTTTTTTAGAAAAGAGCGATGAGAATTTTTTATTTTTGCAAATGACATTGTATGTTGGTGTGTGATAATTATGGTATGGTATGTGTTATGATGATGTAATCATCGTCCACTCTAGAATGTCCAATAGCATAATAATTGTAGATGTCGAGCATATAACAGGGTATAATGATTTATAATTCTCATCATGCCAAAGTTTGTACACAAATTGTTTTAATTTATTCCTCTATACAATGCATTTTGGAGTTGGAATTGTTTCGAAAAAGTGCTTAAATAATAACAAACTTATGCATTGGAAGTGCATACTAGTACCTATAAGTACCTTTGGTACAATAATATGTAAACCATGATAATTAATAAGAAGCAAGTTCTAATGCTTCTTGCTTGATAATGAAAAAAGGGATTGTGTTAAGCTTATACGTCACTCTTAAATGGTATGAAATTATATATGGAGATACAAATAAGGTGCTAGGGTTAACACTTAACAAGCAGGAACCCTTCCACTTTAGGAATTGAGACACCTCCTAGAATCTTCGTTGAATTTCTCATTTAGATAAGATTCTAATTGACAAGCGACAGTCATTATGATCCAGTATTATTCACAACTTAGTACTTGTAGATAATTAAAGGTGGCTATTTATGTATACCTTCAATTGTGGAAGAAATTATCTTTTTTCATGGAATGTCACGCAAGTATGCAGAAATTGACTTTTACATCCACGTATAGGACTTTCAGTTACTTGAATTATATCTAAGGTAATATTTAGCATAAATTATCATGTCCAAATTATAAGAAAGCAAGGTGTACAAATCATGAATATGTTATGATTACACCAAGAGAGCTTGTGAGTATTGCATCATCTCTTATTAACATTTGTGTAATTGGCATGTGTGGCCTACATTCAAGACGTGGATATTTCTTGGTTTATTTGATAATAAATCTGGCATCATATTTAAGCAGTGAAACATTTTTAGCATACATGATTTATTAAGTGCAACAACGAGATGCAAACTCTGAGAAAGTGTCATATTTTAAACAATGGATTAATCACACCTTGAAAGAGTTATAGTCAGATTGGAGGATTAATTAAGTAGGTACTAATTCCTATTGCTATATGAAAATCCTTCTAACTAAATCATTAAGGCCTACATAACTATATTCTCTAAACAAGTGGTGTAAAAGGAAGATGATAGATTGGGAAGATCAATTCCATAGGATATTATACTTGTAGTGAGAGAGGTGTGTTTATGGTATGATAATCATCCACTCTCAAATGTTTTATAGCATAAGAAACTGTGATTAGAATGCAATTAACAAGGTATAATGATTAATAATTACTATCATGTCAAAGGTTATGCACAAATTGTAGTTCACTACTATGTTTTTATCATAACATCTAATGTAAATATGGTTATGGAAGTGGGCTTAGCTTGTTAGGTACTAACCGTGAGCCTCTGTAATAAATATGGCCTATTGGTAGGATATGGTTAGTAGATGTTTTTTTAATGTGTTATGTATTAAGAGATGGTTATTTGGAGAATGTTGACTGAGAAAGCTTGTGAGGATTTTAAACATTGATGTAATTGACATATATCATCATGGTACTAACATTATAGCTGGCTTCAATAGAGGAAATCCATGTTTGTATCATTGTTTTAGTGTTGTATGATACATATACTCATGCATTATCATGGATTGTTTGGTATATTGTTATCATAAGCCTGTTTAAGGGGTCATCGAGATAAACTTGTTGTGGAAAGAAATCATGCTAAAATCTACACATAATAATGAGGCATATGAATTTTCCATGTAAACACATGGGTTTACAATATTGTATTTATCATTTGGTTGATGAAAGATGTCAAGCATCCATGGCTTGAAAGAGTCTTGAGTTTAATGGATTGTTGGAATTATCTTGCAACTCATGATGAATTCCAGTATTTGTCTTGGTTCATAAGGCAATTTATATAGAAATCATTGTAAAACAACCTTAAAGTTGTGGCTACCCCAATGCCTATAAAAGGGGAGTAATCTGTAGACGAAAAGGGAATGATTGACATAATGATCATGTATAGTGCAAAGTAGTTAAGTTGTTGAAACATAAGAAGGGAAATAGTAAATCACTTAAGACAAATGATTTAAGAATGAATTAATTATCTAACAATTATTAAACTATGAGTTAATAGTCTTCTTAAGATGCAAATATGCATGAATACATATTATATTACTAATATTGTGTTACAACCACATGAAATCTGAAAATGATTTACACTTGATGAAACTTTCTCTGATTACAAAAATGAACCATGCTCATACAAATTCCTTGTCAACTTAGCACGGTTGTTTTAATTGCTAGAAAAAGATAAAGGAATGTTTTGCATGATACTAACATGGTAGAAAAATATGTGGACAATTTTTTTGTCATGCAGGTGATACCATGGGAATGGTATGTATAGCAATATATACGATACTCATATGACTACATATGTTACATGTTTGAAATATGATATGTTTAATAAACATTGTGTTCATGTATGCATGAAGGCATTGGGTAGATGTCTGGCAAGACAGCCGACTAGGTGGTTGCACAAAAGAAGGAAAGTAAGAAGTGGTTCAAGGATAAGTAACCATGGTTAAGTTTGGCATAAATACGATTACGAAAAATATATATGATGAACATATATGATGCATATATATATATATATTGTTATGTGAACTAGCTTATTATGACATTGCATGCACGTTGATGTGGAAAATATGCTAACATATGTGTTGTATGTAGAGAAACTGCAAGAAGTAGGTGTTCAACAAAGAACACAAAGGCTTGGAAGAATACCAAAAGTGAACATGAATTCTTCATATAAAATGAAAAATTAGCAATAGTTACTTTATTAATACTAAGTAACAGATTATGATTTGTATCGTAGTTAAGATTCTGCATCTATAAATTCTCATAAATGGTTTGAAAACAATGTTACAGCTAGCTATGAAAATAGAGCACTCCTTGAGACCAATGTAGCTATGGAAGAGGAGAACTCCTTGGGAATGATGTACATTAAAAAATTGCATCAGATGGCAGAGTCATGAGAGTTGTTTATTCAGAAAACAACTACCGGTGAATGAGGAAATGATGTAGTGATAAATTGAGGATGGTGTAAAATTTAAGGGCAGAGTATGTAACACCATTCCTTGTGTGCACCTAAGTTAAGTTAAAGCTAGGTGTGATATCCTCCTCCCTTGTGTATTAAATGATTATAAACCTAAGCTGAGAAAAGCTTGGTGTGATACCCTCCTTTGTGGGATAAACTATTGTAAACCTAAGATGAGAAAAGCTAGGTGATATGTAATACAAAAAGCTAATGTGTTATTAAATAAATTAATAAAATAAATCACTTAGAGGATGGAGAACCAAGATAGAGGAGATTATTTCCAAATCCCATTGAGGAATGGGATAGAGATGAATCTTTCATGATAAAGCTTCTTGCTGTGATTCTAGATAAACTTGGATGGATTGGAGATCCATCAGCTAGATGGGAGAAAAAGATCCATAGGCGAGTAGTGAAATGGGTGCTTTGATATCTAAGAGGCACAAGTGACCATTGCATCATCTTTAGTGGTAGTGAAGGATCAGGCTACCGATATGTAGATGCTGATTCTGTAGGTGATTTGGACAAAAGAAGATCTACTACAAGTTACATCTTTTCTCTTGCAAGTGGAGAAATTAGTTGGATGCCAAAGCTTCAAGGAACAGTTGCATTGTCCACTACCGAAGCTGAATATACAGCCGCTTCAGATATCAGTAAATAAGCAATCTGGTTAAAGCGTCTACTTGATGAGATTGGAAGGACACATGAGAAAGTGAATGTACTTTGTGACAGCCAAAGTGCTATTCACTTGGCTACAAATCCTACTTATCACAGCAAAACCAAGCACATTGATGTAAGGTATCATTTTCTGGGACATGTGATCGATGGCGGAAAAATAGCTTTTCAAAAGGTCCATACGCGAGAGAATTGTGCAGACATATTCACAAAGCATGTTACAGTAGAGAAGTTGCGATGGTGTTTGGCTTCTCTTGGCTTGTAGAAAAGATGATGAATGGGCATGGGCAATGGATCAGGAAAATTGTTGTCAAGGTGGAGTTTGTTGGAAGTCTGACAACTAATTATGTAAATTTGGGTAAAATATGTTAATTAGTAACACGTTAGTTTTATACTAAAACATCAGTTATGCAACTGAGGAGCCTCATATAAAGGTGGAGTTTGTTGGAAGTTTGACAACTAATTATGTAAATTTGGGTAAAGTATGTTTATTGGTAACAAGTTAGTTTTATACCGAAACATCAGTTATGTAACCGAGGAGGTTCATATAAAACTGATGAATGCCTGAATTATAGTATGGAGAATCATTATTGATTGAATAGAGATTCCAATCCCTTGCCCCATGGATGTTTCCTTGACACTATGTCAGGGTTTTACCATGTAAATCCTTTATTATTACTTGTGTTTTTGCATTCAGTTTTCCTGTCAGTTATATTCTTTTCTTGGTTAATGTATAACTGAAAATTCCTTCTTTCTTTACTCATTCACCTATTCAACCTACACAAAGTTCCAAAATAGTAATTTTAATTACCTTAAACCTCTATTCTTTATAAATAAAAAATAAAATAAAAATATTCCATTATTTTGATAACAAACAACCAATTCATTTTAAATCTAAAAGAAAAACAATTTTCAAAAATTAACAATTCTCGAAAGCAACCCCGAAAATAATAAGGAAACACACTTAGATTGCTGAAAATACATTCGTGTCATTGAATTTGAACATGCAACTAAGTTGGAATTTCATTTTATGACATATTATGAGGTAAAAGATAAATGTTTAAGGTTTCTCCATCCTACATAAATACAAAGTTTGAATCCCATTATATGGTGGAAATTTAAATTCATATCCAGTGGTTAGCTCCAGAATTTCAATACACTTGTATACTTGGAATTGGCTTCCTTGATAACAAAAAATTGTAAGCAGTATATGCATTTGAATCTACAATTGATTAGCAATCCCGTCTTGATGAATTTTTTACGAAAGATTAAAAATTGACAGAGGTTCTTTCAACATGATATAGGTCAATTCTCAATATATCGGTGACCTACAAAGTTATCTCCTCCATTACTAGCTTTCACAATTCGAGTTGGTTCCATCTCATGTTTGCAGCCTGAGAATTGTTGCAATTGGTATCCAAATTGGTGGTGATCTAGTTTGTGAGGAATTTTCATACCCAATGAATCTAATTCAAGTAATGAACTATTCTGATTGACTTCATAGCAAGTTGAGGTTGCAGATAAGTTCCTATCACTATTTTTTTGGGCAGTTAATCATCTCTTTGAGGCACAACAAACCACCCATCCTTTTCGCTGCTAAGAATAAAATAGTAAATTCATGTAAGGCACGTTTTATACCATTTCCAAGAGAGTTACTTACCCAAATAAAACAAAATAAATGAAGTAGTGCCTATGTGAAATATAAATGTGTGCACTCTTAGTATTTCTTCATTATCACATGCCTTGCCTTGCTTGATTCCCTGTAGCACTTGCAAATGTAGGAGTAGAGTCATTTCCAAGCTACCATGGCAATATTAGTTTTGAGATATATGTTGGGTAAGTGTCATTTATGTTCACAGTAAAGCCTATTTAATCTTATATATAGTTCATATATTGAAGTTAGCATCCCAACATAAAATATTCTGGGATGATATGAATCTGATAAATAAACAATCAGCTATGTATAAGAAGAGAAACAAAGAGTTGATGAATCTCCCATTTTAAAAGCATAATGCACGTCAATATGAAAAAAAGAAAAGACACAAATCTCTACTTACATCCAAAAAGAAACGATTTACATTGATATGCACACATTGTGAAGTTTGACATATGTTTCAACAAAGTTTAATATCTATGAACATTTAAGAAAATTTTGTAACAATTGAAACTAAAAAATAAAATGACATTTGGAGTCAAAATTGTTGTATGAAGTAAAGAAGTAAGAGCTAATTTTTTTTATATGGAGTGGTTAAAGATGTGATTCTTCAATTCTTATATTCTATTGGATGAACAATTGAGTAACTGCATGAAATTCATTGTTCTTGTTTCATATTCATGCAGGTAACATTTAGTGATGTTATTGGAAGAGAACTTTTCTACTATTTTGTGAAGTGAGAAAGAGATCCAGCAAAATGATCCACTTCTTCTTTGGCTTATAGGAGTTCCTAGTTGCACCTGTGTCCCTCGATTTGTCTATGAGCTTGGTTAGCTATGAAAAATATTGCTCTTATTGTCTGTTTCAATGCTCAAAATCGATATTTACTCAATGAATTTTCATATTGTATATATTTCGTTTTGAAATTGAGTAATCTAGGAAATGGGCATGTGAAATGCTTGTTTAAATGGCCATGTGTAAATTCATTTTTATCCATGTTATTGTAATTGGCACCCAAAACTGAGTTAAATTCTCTTATAATTAGGTTTACACAATAGTAAGATATCATTGTATTTTACTGTTTGACTGGATTTGCCTATGAGATTGGTTAGATACGGGAAATATTGTTCTTATTGTCTGCTTTAATGCTCAAGATTGCATAGATTAAACTAAAACAATAGGCTTAAAGTAATAAAAAGAGCTTTAAATCAATAAACAATGCATATACTATAGCAACAGGGTTATAAATCGACACACAATAGGTTATGCTTTTTAAAAAAAAATGTGACATGAAACACAACAGGTTATACCAAAAATTGAGTGGCACAATACACAACAGGGCATAAAAAACCAACGGCCAAACTCACAAAGAAGATTCTACCATAAACCATGGATTAAACTAATTTTCAGCAGGTTATATCAAAAACCCACTTAAATTAACAAACAATACAACCCCTGGGCATGGGTGAATTAAATTGGAGTGAGGGAATACAAGGTGGAGATTAAATTGGAGTGGGAAATACAACCCTTGAAGGGCCTCGGTGAATTTGCTTATGTTTGGAAGATGTAACTCTCTCTGGTAGGGTCTCTAGTCCGTGTCCGGGTCAACCTAACAAGCTAAGATTCAGGAGGTGACACAGCACGGTATACCCAAAAAGATACAAGTTAAAATCACACAAAGTAGATTCTTCCAAAACCGATGAGTTAAACTATCACAGAGCAGGTTATACCAAACAACCTAATAAACTGTAGATTGAACCCGTAAATAGGGCATAGTGATATTTGAATGGGCATGGATATAAACTGGTCAAGATAGACCCAAAGACAAGTGTACACAAGCCAATATGAAAAATTAAATCTAATAAAAATTGTAGGTTTAAACTATTGAGGAGAAGACAAAACTTTAAATCCAATAAAAATTGTTGATGCAACATATTTAAACTAATCAAAAGGAGGACGAGAGATGCAGGGCCATTTAAACGTCCATACCTGGAATTGATATTAATAGTAATGATTTTATTTCTCCAGCAAGCATCAGCAGCAATAACATCAGTGGCCTGTTTCTTTTCTTTCCTTATTGCATTCCCGTAAATAGATAAATAATTTACAATTCAAAAAACAAAATCGAATTTATTCTCAGAACAGAGAAAATATTAATAGAAATATCATAATTAAATGAAATTTGATTCTTACCATACTTATCGGTCTCCACCCACGAGCCCAAGAATGGTAAATACATCTCTTTCTTCTAATATGTTTTCCTACTCTATTTACACATACATGTACTCAAACTCAACCTACACACCGATGTAGACTCAAACCACAACCTACACACCGATCCACAGTCAAACCACATACTGACTCACCCAAACTCAGACTCAGACTCAGATAGCCAAACACACAGATATGCCAATATGGACATAGATAGAGGAGGATGAAAAAATTATAGGAATTGATAGATACATATAGTGATTTCCTGGGTTCCTTCAACGGTTATATATTTCTGGTGCTTATCTCTCTGCAAACGTCCACCGGATATATAAATCGTTGGCACCTACCTCCTCTCCATCGATCCCTGTCGTCCATTCATTTTTTCGATTTCGAGTTCATCAATCATCCTTTTTAAATGGTTGGGTTGATGTTTTACATACATGCGATTTTGCTTTTTGCTTTTTTCATCCTTTTTACATACATAGTAGGTTTGTTTTTCTTTTTTATTTTTTCTAATGCTAACAAACATTTTTGCTGCATTAAGCTAGATTTTCCAATCATTCCTTTTTCTCTCTTTGTTGGTTGGATTTTATGGTTTTTCAGGTTAATTCAAATTTTCATTTTTTCATTTTTTTTGTGTGGATGTTTTGTAGATTGAAGCTGGGAGGTGTTTTAATTTACGAAAATATCATGTTATTATTTGTAGAATTGAGACTTATGTGATTTGTCATAGTTGTAAGAAGAGCTTCGGCGTAAAATTCTTTCTTATGTGATGTTATTATTTTTTAATTTATATAATAATTACGTTAAATTTATTAGATTCTCATATTATTTTTCATCTTAACTTGCCCAACATCAGCTATACATGGTAGTATCTGGATGAATTTGTTAAATAATTTTTAATCATCCTAAAAGGGAAATGAAATTGTGTTTTATATGGGGTACCAATTTTCCCAATAAAGAAGTAGAGTTTTTGATTTTGATACAAACGGGCTGATATGCATTAAAAAAAACACTTTCCTCATAGTACATTTTACATGTTTAAATCAATAATAATAAAAATTTTTTTAAAAGATATAATTTTATTTTAAATTAATGTTATATCTAAGGCAACTATATAAATTAAGTACCTAATAAATACTTATAGATATCAATTAATAACACATATCAAAAACATTTACTTCATGATACATCTGAGTTGTTAAAGAAAACATAAGAATGAACTAAATTATGACTTTATTTAAAGTAAAAAAAAAAAAATAGTTTTTATTTTATTAAATTGTGGTTGTTGTTGTTGTTAAAGTCAAATATATATGCATTTAAAAAAGAAATCAACAAGATTATTAATCATGGTGAGATTCACCTTCATTTTAATGTGGATATTCATAATATGAAAATAGGGTTTGTTACATGCCATGTGATGAGGAGCATCCAACTAAGGCACAATGATCGGGTGTTGGTCTCTGCGAGGTTGGAGAGTTGAGTTAACATATTGTTTGTCTTATATGTTTAACCTGTCAGAGTAGGAGGTAGTATTTTTTTTTTGTCTTAATCTCTGTATTAGTCAAAGGTAGTTTGGTCGGTTAGGGTTATTTACTTCTCTAACTTCAATAAACAGTAGATTAATAATTGTCATGTTATTTTAAGAGAAAAAGACAAATGTGTCTAAGTGTAAAATCTTTTCATGTAGACAGAACCAAATACTTAATAGCTATGTAACTATAATGTCTGCAACCAAAAGTAACTACAGAGTTCCATTAACTGTAGACAAAGCATATAAATGTAACAATGAAAATGATGAAAAAGGTTCAGCATTTATGGATACAAATAATAAAAGAGACAGAGCACAAATTCAATCATCGTCCATCTGTATTATTGTTTACATGTTGTACAATTATGTTTCTATCTATTGTCTAATCGAATTCAAAAATAACAAGCAGAGTGCAGGCCTACAACTGTATGTCGTTTTTTCTCTCTTAAAACAAAATAGAGTACTGTAGATTGCATGTAATTTCCGTGACCAAAATGGAAAAGCACGCAAGTAAAGTTAACGGCCAGGAAAATGTCCATACAGTGAAACAATTGAACGAAGAAAACGGAACCCAGGCACTGGTTAAACAAACCAAGATAGAGGTAATTCATAACGAACTATCACACCATTTCTTTTCCTTTTTAAATGAAACAGAGTCAGATAGAATACATATAACTACTATTAAATAAGAGTTCAGTACTACATCATCCAACCAAATGAAGTAAACAATGATTGCTAGACTGAACAGACCCTAGTCAAGGGTTTGGCATTAAGAAAACCCTCAAACCTAACTAAAGAGCAAGAGTAGAAAGAATTACAAACTAGAATTTGTAAACATAAGTATGCCCAAGTCGTGAAAATGACTCAAATCATACATAACAACCGTATAGCGAGGAGCAGCCACTATAGAACTATAAACCCTAACTACAATTCGACAAACTATGGTGATAGAGCCTACCAGCAGAGAATTATAGGGTTTGAAAACCAAAATCATTGAAATCCTCCACGCCCAAGGTCCAACCCTCGACCTGTGAACCAGAGCGAGCCAAAGTTAGACACATTGCCTTCAATAGTGGACAAATAGTGATATAATACAAATAAGGGAAGAATATAGCTTACCTGGGGGTGCAAAAGAACAAAGACCCTCATGCAACAAAGCCACAGAAGACAAGACAAGCCTGAGACAAGAGGAACAGACGTTGATTAGTCCCTAAACCAGAAGAAGGTGGAGATAAAGCAAGGAGGGACAAATTACCTGTAGATATAGCCGCGCGAGCCATTGTGCTTGAACCCTATGCACAGAGGAACCGAAAATATAAAACGAATTTAGCAGTAGAACAGTATCAAGAAACATCGCCAACAACAGGAAAGAATAGCCGGAAGCCCGACAAACCAAACCAGACATCAATTCTACGTAACAACAGAGGAAATAACTCACTGTGCAGAAGAATACAAGTGAACTAACCTCCATAGCTCAAAGCATGTTCATATAGTAAGGAAATTAGTTGCCAGCAACAGAGGTGAGTCCATGAAACCATATACGTTCATACCCAAGATGAAAACAAAGCTTTCCATCGAAACCAAGACTAGAACAAAGCATTTCGACAGAAACCCTCACAGAGCTCCCACAGCAGAGCGCAATACCAAAAATGACTGGAATGCTAAAGGGTCTTGTGTAAAAGACCAAGCGGGAAATGAGGATCGAGGCAGGAGTACAGGGTAGGTTCACATTTACGAGCCTTATTAAATGATTGCAACCACTAACAAGAATATCCATTATTCATATCCATAATCAAAAGCCAAATCATCAACCAAATCCGCAATCATCATTAGCACTGGACAAACTTTATATCGAGTTATAAGTTGGAGTGTGGGCTAGGTCCCATGATAGTGGTATCAGAGCAGAATTTTTGTTTTTAATGTCAGTTAGCGAAATGGAGGTAAGAAGGCGAGGTCGTGGCAGAGGTGTTCGAAGGACTGAGAGAGGAGATCAGGATTCTTACTGCCCATTCGGAGGTAGTAGAGGAAAAGAGAAGAAGAGACCCAAAGGTAGGCGATGACATCAAAGAGGAAGCTGAAGCAACAATAGATGGATCGGATGGAGAGGGCCCAGAAATGAGACTATTGAGATCTGTTTTAGTGGCAAGCAGTAAACCCAAATCAGAACTCCAAAATTATGATGGCAGCCTATCCATAGAGGTTCTATTAGACTGGATCAACGAGCTGGATAAATTTTTTGAGTGTGAGGAGGTTAGTGAAGACCGCGGAGTTAAGTTTGATTCGACGAAGTTGAAGGGACACGCAACCCTGTGGTGAGATAGTGTCCAAAAGGAGAGAAGGAGATTGAACAGGCTGCCGATCAAAACCTAGTCAAGGATGGTGGCCAAGTTGAAGGTTAGATTTCTGCCGAAAGATTATTAGATCACACTACACAGGAAAGTGTAGAATCTGAAATAGAAAGGAATGACAGTAAGGGAGTACACGGAAGAGTTTTATCAAGTGAACCTAAGGGCCGGTTATATAGAGGATGATGGACTGCTTGCTGGCTCTAATGTCAGTCTCTCCAATTTGATTGAAATATCTTCAATATCCACCTCTCTCTCCCTTGTATTGCCTTCGAGATCATCAGTCATTAAATTAATAATTTCATTCCCTTGTGAGAATTCCCAAATCCCCCAATTCAAGCCAGATTGAAATCAATTACCATCTATATTTTGCCTCTAGCCACCTGAAGAATACACAGTCCCAACTTTAATAGTGCAGTCTTTTCTTTGATCTGATAGCGCCCGACTTAGATACAGATGTATAATCTTCCCAATGCACAGAACATCATGCAATCTATTTTAAAATCCTTCTCTAAACCGTGGAGCTGGCGGATTCTATTAAGCGAATTCAGTAATTTTTTCCATACAAATTATTACATAAAATCTATTGTCATTCAATGAGAGAGAGTTCATCATAAAGGTTCTGGTCTCGCCTCCTCTACCCACCATGGATGCCAATTTCTCTTTTTTATTCACATCAATAGTTGCATTATTACAAAAGTAGATTTACATAGCAAATTGGAGCTTTTCTTTGTTTTTTAACAACTAGTCTATCCTGCTTTATGCTAAATCTAACTAGAAAAAGATGGCATGCTTTTATTCCCACTAAAAAAAAACATAGAAACAGTGGGCAAAGGATCCCACTCCTTGCCTGTAGATTTTCCTTTTTATTTTTGGAATAAATCGAAAGATTTTTCCCCTTCTAAGTCACATGCTCCTGCATCAGACTCCTAAGGTAGAAAAATTCATCGTCTCCTGATCATGTGGTTTGTGGTCTTGATCTTCCTGGAGCCCATACTTTGTTTTGCAACCATCCAAATTCTTTATTCCTTTGCTGTCACTACATTTCTGTTGTCCTTTCCTTCATTTTCTTCTTCCTGTCAACCAGGTTCAAGTTCTGATTGATCTTGCTTGCTGACATTTCTATTTTCCTCCATTTGGATTGCTGCATCATCAGCTGCCATAGTTTTTCAATTTCTATGTCTAGCTTACTACTGTTGTTCCCAATTTTTGTTAATTCAGCTGCTAACATAGATGTTGCTTTCGCTGCCGCCATAGATGTTGCTACCTCCCATGCTTCTTGTCCCTCTGCAACATGCTTTGGTTCATCACATGTAAACATAATCAAATTGTCAGCATTAAAATCACAAGACCCACTGGTCTCATTTGTCGATTCAATCACCAATTTCTTTTTCTGTAGCTCCAAGTCTTTTTCAGGACTCAAAAAATCTTCACTGGCTTTCTCTTCAGCTTTCTCTGGCAATATTTTAGTATGTTAATTTGTATTCACCATGAGACTGTCAGCTAGTCTCGCCTTCTTACCATCTTCTGCTTCATGACTGTCCTTCATGAAAACTTCCCTCCCTTGTTTCGTCAACAAATTAACCTGTGCATAAGTCCTCTATCTCTCCAGTTCTCTTCTCTGAAGATCTAGTGTCCTGCACAATTCAATAACTTCATTAGGACTAGATTTCGGAAACTTCACACAACTTTCCATACCTTCACTAGTGCTTGAGAAACCATCAACTGGTTGTTCTCTTTCTATACCAACATCCTGATTAGACTCCTTCGTCTTCATCTCCTTCTGAGATCTTGCTATCTCATCATTGATCTGAAAAAACTTTTGTACATCCATCATCTGCTCCAAGTAATCCTTTCCTCCAAATAACAGAGTTTTTGAATCAGTCTTTTGTCCCGGTACATCATCTTCCTGTAAAGGCAACAATGTATGATTGACACCATCCTTTCCAAACTTGTAGGTGTTCCTCTTCCCATCATGCATGGCTGCTCTATCATATTTCCAAGGTCTTCCAAGCAATATGTGACACACGTCCACAGGCATCACATCACAAACAATTTTATCTTTGTACTTTCCCACTTGAAATTCAACTTCACACTGTTCACTTACCAGCAGTTGATGTCCCTTTTGCAACCATGACACTTTATACGATGTTGGGTGCCTCATTGTCTTCAGCTTCAATTTCTCCACTACTTCTGTAGAAACCAAATTATCAGTGCTTCCACTATCAATGATCATCTGGCAACATTTCCCTTGGATTTTGCATACTGTCCTGAATAAAGTTTTTGTTTGTGGCGGTTCAGCCACCTCCTTTGCTGGTTAAAGCAAAACTTTATTAAGTACCAGAGATTTTCCTCTCTCTGGTGTGTTTTCTTCTTCTGGTACTGCTGTCACTGGTGCCT
This sequence comes from Pinus taeda, assembly GCA_000404065.3. Lineage (NCBI taxonomy): Eukaryota > Viridiplantae > Streptophyta > Pinopsida > Pinales > Pinaceae > Pinus > Pinus taeda. Next base: position 89,159 of record APFE031452188.1, on the reverse strand, counting down.
CTCCCTCTGCTGGAGCAACCACTGTATTTCTCTGCCTTATTTCTGCATCCTTTGGGCACTCAAAAGCTCTGCGTCCCAGTTTATTACATCTGTAACATCTTATTTCTCTGCCTCTTCCTCTGCCTCCTCTTCCTTTGGAAAAACTTCCTCTGCCTCTTGCATCACCTCCTATGGATGCATGCTGGGTTGAGCTACTGCTAGCTCCTTCTGCAGGTGTTGTAGATCTTCCACTACCACCTTGAATTTATTTTCCTCTGAAAGTCCCTCTCCCTCTAGCAGACTGCTTCCTCATGAGTTTTTCTTCAGCTTTCAGTGCTATCTGATAAGCTTCCTCTACTGTTTTTGGAGACAGTAAACTTATTTCATCCTGAATGTCCATCCTGAGGCCATTCGTATATCTATCTACCTTCTCATCTGTATCTTGGGCTTCTCCAGCTCTTATGCACACCTTATAGAACTCTTCTATATATTCCTTCACTATTAAAGCTCTCTACCTAATATTTTGCATTTGTCTAAACAATGTTTGCTGATAATTACTCGGCAAAAACTTACCTTTTAACTTTGTGACCATTCTACTCCAATTCTTGATTGGCTGCTTACCCAGTCTCTTCCTTTCCGCCTGCACACCATCCCACTAGAGTGCTACATGCCCTTTTAATTTGGTGACATCAAACTTTACCTTCTTGTCATCTTTCATTTCTTCATAATCGAAGAATTTCTCCATGCTATTAATCTAGTCGATCAATTCTTCTTGATTCAGTCCTCCTTGGTAGATCGGCACTAATTGGTTCCATGGCCTGCCTGTGGACTTCAACACTGACTGGAAGAACCTCATCTCAGAAGTAACCTGTACAGCTTCCTCCATTGTAGATTCAACTTCAGGCTCATTGACATCTCCGTCATCTATGTTCCTGTTTGAGCTTAACGCATCCAATCTAGCTCGCAGCTCTTCTCTGCTTTCCATTATTTCAGCGTTCGCAATAGGTCGTCCTCTTCCACCACGTCCTCGTCCTCTTCCAATTCTGAAAGCCATCCTTCTCCTACTCCTGAGATTCAATTCTATGTCAATTGTCGGCTCTGATACCACTAATGATGGACTGATTGCTGGCTCTAATGACAGTCTCTCCAATTTGATTGAAATATCTTCAATATCCGCCTCTCTCTCCCTTGTATTGCCCTCGAGATCATCAGTCATTAAATTAATAATTTCATTCCCTTGTGAGAATTCCCAAATCTCCCAATTCAAGCCAGATTGAAATCAATTACCATCTGCGCGCACAGCTATGGATGAGAAATATAGGAAACTGCCCTGAAATAGTTGTCTTACCACGCACACGACATATAAATATGCGCACAACACATTAATAATTGAATTTCACAATATAAATACAGAGCTATATAATCAATGGCCGATATAAATATGCGCAGAGAAATATTAATGTATGAAGGAATTGGGCATATGATTCACACCGCACAAGCCCATAATTTATATGCCTCTACACAGGTATGTGTTGACATTTAGTGGCAATTCCATGCACAACAGTAAGTTATAAAAGGCAGGATCGCTCCACGTAAACACACAATTATATATTCAATGACAATATGCACAACACAGCTTCATAGGTTATACGCACATCTCATAAAATTACAAAGAAAATCATGTAACTGTTAGAGAATCGATCCAACACAAATCATAAAATTTGCGTTGTCCATACAAAACAACAGACAGTGATCTATATGCGGTTAAAACTATTACTGTTCCACACCTATATTCTGCCTCTAGCCGCCTGAAGAATACACAGTCCCAACTTTAATAGCGCAGTGTTTTCTTTGATATGATAGTGCCTGACTTAGATACAGATGTATAATCTTCCCAACGCACAGAACAACATGCAATCTATTTTAAAATCCTTCTCTAAATCATGGAGCTGACAGATTCTATTAAGCGAATGAAGTAATTGTTTCCATACAAATTATTACATAAACTCTATTGCCATTCAATGAGAGAGAGTTCATCATAAAGGTCCTGGTATCGCCTCCTCTTCCTCTGGAAAAAATCCCTCTGCCTCTTGCATCACCTCCTATGGATGCATGCTGGGTTGAGCTACTGCTAGCTCCTTCTGCAGGTGCTGTAGATCTTCCACTACAACCTTGACTTTCTTTTCCTCTGAAAGTCCCTCTGCCTCTGGCAGACTGCTTCCTCATGAGTTTTTCTTCAGCTTTCAGTGCTATCTGATAAGCTTCCTCTACTGTTTTTGGAGACAGTAAACTTATTTCATCCTGAATGTCCATCCTGAGGCCATTGATATATCTATCTACCTTCTCATCTGTATCTTGGGCTTCTCCAGCTCTTATGCTCACCTTATAGAACTCTTCTATATATTCCTTCACTATTAAATCTCTCTGCCTACGATTTTGCATTTGTCTAAACAATGTTTGTTGATAATTACTCGGCAAAAACTTACCTTTTAACTTTGCGACCATTCTGGTCCAATGCTTGATTGGCTGCTTACCCAGTCTCTTCATTTCCGCTTGCACACCATCCCACTAGAGTGTTGCATGCCTTTTTAATTTGGTGACAGCAAACTTTACCTTCTTCTCATCTTTTGTTTCTTCATAATCGAAGAATTTCTCCATGCTATTAATCTAGTCGATCAATTCTTCTGGATTCAGTCCTCCTTCGTAGATTGGCACTAATTGGTTCCATGGCCTGGATGTGGACTTCAACACTCACTGGAAGAACCTCATCTCAGGAGTAACCTGTACAACTTCCTCCTTTTTAGCTTCAACTTCGGGCTCACTGACATCTCTGTCATCTATGTTCATGTCTGAGGTTAACGCATCCAATCTAGCTCACATCTCTTTTATGCTTTCTATTATTTCAGCGTTCGCAACAGGCCGTCCTCTTCCACCACGTCCTCGTCCTCTTCCAATTCTGAAAGCCATCCTTCTCCTGCTCTTGAGATTCAATTCTATGTCAATTTCTGGCTCTGATACCACTAATGATGGACTGCTTGTTGGCTCTAATGACATCTCTCCAATTTGATTGAAATATCTTCAATATCCTCCTCTCTCTCCCTTGTATTGCCTTCGAGATCATCAGTCATTAAATTAGTAATTTCATTCCCTTGTGAGAATTCCCAAATCTCCCAATTCAAGCCAGATTGAAATCAATTACCATCTGCGCGCACAACTATGGATGAGGAATATAGGAAACTGCCCTGAAATAGTTATCTTACCACACACACGGCATATAAATATGCGCACCACACATTAATAATTGAATTTCACAATATAAATACACAGCTATATAATCAATGGACGATATAAATATGTGCACAGCAATATTAATGTATAAATGAATTGCACATATGATTCACACCGCACAAGCCCATAATTTATACGCCTCTACACAGGTATGTGTTGACATTTAATGGCAATTCCACGCACAACAGTAAGTTATAAAAGGCAGGATCACTCCACATAAACACACAATTATATATTCAATGGCAATATGCATAGCACAGCTTCATAGGTTATATGCACATCTCATAAAATTACAAAGAAAATAATGTAGCTGTTAGAGAATCGATCCAAAGCAAATCATAAAATTTGCGTTGTCCATACAAAGCAACACACAGTGATCTATATGCGGTTAAAACTATTACTGTTCCACACCTATATTCTGCCTCCAACCGCCTGAAGAGTACACAGTCCCAACTTTAATAGCGCAGTGTTTTCTTTGATATGATCGCGCCCGACTTAGATACAAATGTATAATCTTCCGAACGCACAGAACAGCATGCAATCTATTTTAAAATCTTTCTCTAAATCGCGGAGCTGGCGGATTCTATTAAGCGAATTTAGTAATTTTTTCCATACAAATTATTACATAAACTCTGTTGTCATTCAATGAGAGAGAGTTCATCATAAAGGTCCTGGTCTCGCCTCCTCTTCCTCTGGAAAAACTCCCTCTGCCTCTTGCATCACCTCCTATCGATGCATGTTGGGTTGAGCTACTGCTAGCTCCTTCTACGAGTGTTGTAGATCTTCCACTACCACCTTGACTTTCTTTTCCTCTGAAAGTCCCTCTCCCTCTGGCAGACTGCTTCCTCATGAGTTTTTCTTCAGCTTTTAGTGCTATCTGATAAGCTTCCTCTACTGTTTTTGGAGACAGTAAACTTATTTCATCCTGAATGTCCATCCTGAGGCCATTCATATATCTATCTACCTTCTCATCTATACTTTGGGCTTCTCCAGCTCTTATGCTCACCTTATAGAACTCTTCTATATATTCCTTCACTATTAAAGCTCTCTGCCTACGATTTTGCATTTGTCTAAACAATGTTTTCTTGATAATTACTCGGCAAAAACTAACCTTTTAACTTTGCAACCATTCTGCTCCATTTCTTGATTGGCTGCTTACCCAGTCTCTTCCTTTCCGCCTGCACACCATCCCACCAGAGTGTTGCATGCCCTTTTAATATGTTGACAGCAAACTTTACCTTCTTCTCATCTTCCATTTCTTCATAATCAAATAATTTCTCCATGCTATTAATCTAGTCGATCAATTCTTCAAGATTCAGTCCTCCTTGGTAGATCGACACTAATTGGTTCCATGGCCTGGCTGTGGACTTCAACACTGACTGGAGGAACCTCATTTCAGAAGTAACCTGTACAACTTCCTCCTGTGTAACTTCAACTTCGTGCTCACTGACATCTCCATCATCTATGTTCCTGTCTGAGGTTAACACATCCAATCTAGCTTGCAGCTCTGCTATGCTTTCCATTATTTCAGTGTTCACAATAGGTCGTCCTCTTCCGCCACATCCTCGTCCTCTTCCAATTCTGAAAGCCATCTTTCTCCTGCTCCTGAGATTCAATTCTGTGTTAGTTTTTGGCTCTGATACCACTAATGATGGACTGCTTGCTGGGTCTAATGAGAGTCTCTCCAATTTGGTTGAAATATCTTCAATATCCACCTCTCTCTCCCTTATATTACCTTCGAGATCATCAGTCATTAAATTAATAATTTCATTCCCTTGTGAGAATTCCCAAATTTCCCAATTCAAGCCAGATTGAAATCAATTACCATCTCCGCGCACAACTATGGATGAGGAATATAGGAAACTGCGCTGAAATAGTTATCTTACCATGCACACGGCATATAAATATGCGCACAACATAGTAATAAGGGAATTTCACAATATAAATACACAGCTATATAATCAATGGCCGATATAAATATGCCCACACCAATATTAATGTATAAAGGAATTGCGCATATGATTCACACCGCACAAGCCCATAATTTATACGCCTCTACACAGGTATGTGTTGACATTTAATGGCAATTCCATGCACAACAGTAAGTTATAAAATGCAGGATCGCTCCACGTAAACACACAATTATATATTCAATGACAATACGCACAGCACAACTTCATAGGTTATATGCACATCTCATAAAATTACAAAGAAAATCATGTAGCTGTTAGAGAATCGATCCAAAGCAAATCATAAAAGTTGTGTTGTCAATACAAAAAAACACACAATGATCTATATGCGGTTAAAACTATTACTATTCCACACCTATATTCTGCCTCTAGCTGCCTGAAGAATACACAGTCCCAACTTTAATAGCACAGTGTTTTCTTTGATATGATAGCGCCCGACTTAGATACAGATGTATAATCTTCCCAACACACAGAACAACATGCAATCTATTTTAAAATCCTTCTCTAAATCGTGGAGCTAGAGGATTCTATTAAGCGAATTCAGTAATTTTCTCCATACAAATTATTACATAAACACTGTTGTCATTCAATGAGAGAGAGTTCATCATAAGGGTCCTGGTATCGCCTCCTCTTCCTCTGGAAAAACTCCCTCTACCTCTTGCACCACATCCTATGGATGCATGTTGGGTTGAGCTACTACTAGCTCCTTCTGCGAGTGTTGTAGATCTTCCACTACCACCTTGACTTTCTTTTCCTCTGAAAGTCCCTCTCCCTCTGGCAGACTGCTTTCTCATGAGTTTTTCTTCAGCTTTCAGTGCTATCTGATAAGCTTCCTCTACTGTTTTTGGAGGCAGTTAACTTATTTAATCCTGAATGTCCATCCTGAGGCCATTCGTATATCTAGCTACCTTCTCATCTGTATCTTGGGCTTCTGCAGCTCTTATGCTCACCTTATAGAACTCTTTTATATATTCCTTCACTGTTAAAGCTCTTTCCCTAAGATTTTGCATTTTTCTAAACAATGTTTGTTAATAATTACTCAACAAAAACTTACCTTTTAACTTTGTGACCATTCTGCTCCAATTCTTGATTGGCTGCTTACCCAGTCTCTTCCTTTCCGCCTGCACACCATCCCACAAGAGTGTTGCATCCCCTTTTAATATGTTGACAGCAAACTCTACCTTATTCTCATCTTCTGTTTCTTCATAATCGAAGAATTTCTCCATGCTATTAATCTAGTCGATCAATTCTTCTTGATTCAGTCCTCATTGGTAGATCGACACTAATTGGTTCGATGGCCTGGCTGTGGACTTCAACCCTGATTGGAAGAACCTCGTTTCAGGAGTAACCTGTAAGGCTTCCTCCTCTGTAGCTTCAACTTTGGGCTCACTGACATCTCCCTCATCTATGTTCCTGTATGAGGTTAACACATCCAATCTAGCTCACAGCTCTTCTATGCTTTCCATTATTTCAGCGTTCGCAACAGGCCATCCTCTTCCACCACGTCCTCGTCCTCTTCCAATTCTGAAAGCCATCCTTCTCCTGCTCCTGAGATTCAATTCTATGTTAGTTGCTGGATCTGATACCACTAATGATGGACTGCTTGCTAGCTCTAATGACAGTCTCTCCAATTTGATTGAAATATCTTCAATATTCGCCTCTCTCTCCCTTGTATTGCCTTCGAGATCATCAGTCATTAAATTAATAATTTCATTCCCTTGTGAGAATTCCCAAATCTCCAAATTCAAGCTAGATTGAAATCAATTACCATCTGTGCGCACAGCTATGGATGAGGAATATAGGAAACTGCCCTGAAATAGGTATCTTACCATGCACACGGCATATAAATATGCGCACAACACATAAATAAGGGAATTTCACAATATAAATACACAGCTATATAATCAATCGCCGATATAAATATGCGCACAACAATATTAATGCATAAAGGAATTGCGCATATGATTCACACCACACAAGCCCATAATTTATACGCCTCTACTCAGGTATGTGTTGACATTTAATGGCAATTCCACGCAGAGCGGTAAGTTATAAAAGGGAGGATCGCTCCACGTAAACACACAATTATATATTCAATGACAATACGCACAGCACAACTTCATAGGTTATACGCACAACTCATAAAATTACAAAGAAAATCATGTAGCTGTTAGAGAATCGATCCAAAGCAAATCATAAAATTTGCGTTGTCCATACAAAACAACACACAGTGATCTATATGCGGTTACACCTATTACTGTTCCACACCTATATTCTGCCTCTAGCCGCCTGAAGAATACACAGCCCCAACTTTAATAGCGCAGTGTTTTCTTTGATATGATAGTGCCCGACTTAGATACAGATGTATAATCTTCCCAACGCACAGAACAGAATGCGTTCTATTTTAAAATCCTTCTCTAAATCGTGGAGCTGGTGGATTCTATTAAGCGAATTCAGTAATTTTTTCCATACAAATTATTACATAAACTCTGTTGTCATTCAATGAGAGAGAGTTCATCATAAAGGTCCTGGTCTCGCCTCCTCTTCCTCTAGAAAAACTCCCTCTGCCTCTTGCATCACCTCCTATGGATGCATGATGGGTTGAGCTACTGCTAGCTCTTTCTGCGGGTGCTGTAGATCTTCCACTACCACCTTGACTTTATTTTCCTCTAAAAGTCCCTCTCCCTCTAGCAGACTGCTTCCTCATGAGTTTTTCTTGAGCTTCCAGTGCTATCTGATAAGCTTCCTCTACTGTTTTTGGAGATAGTAAACTTATTTCATCCTTAATGTCCATCCTGAGGCCATTCGTATATCTAGCTACCTTCTCATCTGTATCTTGGGCTTCTGCAGCTCTTATGCTCACCTTATAGAACTCTTATGTATATTCCTTCACTATTAAAGCTCTCTGCCTAAGATTTTGCATTTGTCTAAACAATGTTTGCTGATAATTACTCGACAAAAACTTACCTTTTAACTTTGTGACCATTCTGCTCCAATTCTTGATTGGTTGCTTACCCAGTCTCTTCCTTTCCGCCTCCACACCATCCCACCAGAGTGTTGCATGCCCTTTTAATTTGGTGAAAGCAAACTTTACCTTCTTCCAATCTTTCGTTTCTTCATAGTCGAAGAATTTTTCCATGTTATTAATCCAGTCGATCAATTCTTCTGGATTCACTCTTCCTTGGTAGATCGGCACTAATTGGTTCCATGGCCTGGCTGTGGACTTCAACACTGACTGGAAGAACCTCATCTCAGGAGTAACCTGTACAACTTCCTCCTCTGTAGCTTCAACTTTGGGCTCACTCACATCTTCGTCATCTATGTTCCCGTCTGAGGTTAACGCATCCAATCTAGCTCACAGCTCTTCTATGCTTTCCATTATTTCAGTGTTCACAACAGGCCATCCTCTTCCACCACGTCCTCGTCCTCTTCCAATTCTGAAATCCATCCTTCTCATGCTCCTGAGATTCAATTCTATGTCAGTTGCTGGCTCTGATACCACTAATGATGGACTACTTGCTGGCTCTAATGATAGTCTCTCCAATTTGATTGAAATATCTTCAATATCCACCTCTCTCTCCCTTGTATTTCCTTCGAGATCATCAGTCATTAAATTAATAATTTCATTCCCTTGTGAGAATTCCCAAATCTCCCAATTCAAGCCAGATTGAAATCAATTACCATCTGCGCGCATAGCTATGGATGAGGAATATAGGAAACTGCCCTACAATAGTTATCTTACCACGCACACAGCATATAAATATGCGCACAACACATTAATAAGGGAATTTCACAATATAAATACACAGCTATATAATCAATGGCTGATATAAATATGCGCACAGCAATATTAATGTATAATGGAATTGTGCATATGATTCACACCGCGCAAGCCCATAATTTATACGCCTCTACATAGGTATGTGTTGACATTTAATGGCAATTCCACGCACACTAGTAAGTTATAAAAGGCAGGATCGCTCCACGTAAACACACAATTATATATTCAATGACAATACGCATAGCAAAGCTTCATAGGTTATACGCACAACTCATAAAATTGCAACGAAAATCATGTAGCAGTTAGAGAATCGATCCAAAGCAAATCATAAAATTTGCGCTGTCCATACAAAACAACACACAGTGATCTATATGGGGTTAAAACTATTACTGTTCCACACCTATATTCTACCTCTAGCGGCCTGAAGAATACACAGTCCCAACTTTAATACCGCATTCTTTTCTTTGATATGATAGTGCCCGACTAAGATACAGATGTATAATCTTCCCAACGCACAGAACAGCATGCAATCTATTTTTAAATCCTTCTCTAAATCGTGGAGCTGGCGGATTCTATTAAGCGAATTCAGTAATTTTTTCCATACAAATTATTACATAAACTCTGTTGTCATTCAATGAGAGAGAGTTCATCATAAAGGTCCTGGTCTCGCCTCCTCTGCCCAGCATGGCCGCCAGTTTCTCTTTTTTATTCACATCAATAGTTGCATTATTACAAAAGTAGATTTACATAGCAAATTGGAGCTTTTCTTTGTTTCTTAACAACTAGTCTAGCCTGCTTTATGCTAAATCTAACTAGAAAAAGATGGCATGCTTTTATTCCTTATCTAGTTCCTAATTTTTTAACTAAAAAAAAAACATAGAATCAGCAGGCAAAGGATCCCACTCATTGCCTGTAGATTTTCTTTTTTATTTTTGAAATAAATCGAAATATTTTTCCCCTTCTGAGTCGCATGCTCCTTCATGGTCTCCTGATCATGTGGTTTGTGGTCTTGATCTTCCTGGATCCCATACTTTGTTCTGCAACCGTCCAAATGCATTATTCCTTTGCTGCCGCTGCATTTCTGTTCTCCTTTCCTCCATTTTCTTCTTCCTGTCAATCAGGTTCATGTTCTGATTGATCTTGCTTGCTGACATTTCTATTTTCCTCCATTTGGATTGCTACATCATCAACTACCATATTTTTTCAATTTCTATGTCCAGCTTACTACTATTTTTCCCAATTTCTGTTAATTCAGTTGCTACCATAGATGTTGTTGTCACTGCCGCCATAGATGTTGCTACCTCCCAAGATTCCTGTCCCTCTGCAACATGCTTTGGCTCATCACCTTTAAACACAATCAAATTGTCAGCATTAAAATCACAAGACCCACTGGTCTCATTCGTCAATTCAGTCAACAATTTCTTTTTCTACAGCTCCAAGTCTTTTTCAGAACTCAAAAAATCTTCACTAGCTTTCTCCTTGGCTTTCTCTAGCAATATTTCAGTATCTTTATTTGTATTCACCATGAGACTGTCAGCTAGTCTCGCCTTCTTACCATCTTCTGCTTCATGACTGTCCTTCATGAAAACTTCCCTGCCTTGTTTCCTCAGCAAATTAAACTGTGCATAAGTCCTCTGTCTCTCCAATTCTCTTCTCTGAAGATCTAGTTTCCTGTACAATTCAATAACTTCATTAGGAGTAGATTTTGGAAACTTCACACAACTTTCCATACCTTCACCAGTGCTTGACCAACCATCAACTAGTTGTTCTCTTTCTATACCAACATCCTGATTAGACTCCTTCGTCTTCATCTCCTTCTGAGATCTTGCTATCTCATCATTGATCTGAACAGCCTTTTGTACATCCATCATCTGCTCCAAGTACTCCTTTCCTCCAAATAATAGAGTTTTTGAATCAGTCTTCTGTCTCCGTACATCTTCTTCCTACAAAGGCAACAATGTATGATTGACACCATCCTTTCCAAACTTGTAGGTGTTCCTCTTCCCATCATGCATGGCTGCTCTGTCATATTGCCAAGGTCTTCCAAGCAATATGTGACACACGTCCAGAGGCATCACATCACAAACAATTCTATCTTTGTACTTGCCCACTTGAAATTCCACTTCACACTGTTCACTTACCAGCAGTTGATGTCCCTTTTGAAACCATGACACTTTATACGGTGTTGGGTGCCTCATTGTCTTCAGCTTCAATTTCTCCACTACTTGTGTAGAAACAAAATTATCAGTGCTGCCACTATCAATGATCATTTGGCAACATTTCCCTTGGACTTTGCATACTGTCCTGAATAAAGTTTTCCTTTGTGGCAGTTCAGCCACCTCCTTTGCTGGTTTAAGAAAAACTTTATTAAGTACCAGAGATTCTCCTCTCTCTGGTGTGTTTTCTTCTTCTAGTACTGTTACCACTCATGCCTCTCCCTCAGCTCGAGCAACAACTGCATTTCTCTGGCTCATTTCTGCATTCTCTAGGCACTCAAAAGCTCTGTGTCCCATTTTATTACATCTATAACATCTTATTTCTCTGCCTCTTCCTCTGCCTCCTCTTCCTCTGGAAAAATTCCCTCTGCCTCTTGCATCACCTCCTATGGATGCGTGCTGGGTTGAGCTACTGCTAGCTCCTTCTGCGGGTGTTGTAGATCTTCCACTACCACCTTGACTTTCTTTTCCTCTTATGGTCACCTTATAGAACTCTTATGTATATTCCTTCACTGTTAAAGCTCTCTACCTAAGATTTTGCATTTGTCTAAACAATGTTTGCTGATAATTACTCGGCAAAAACTTACCTTTTAACTTTGCGACCATTCTGCTCCAATTCTTGATTGGCTGCTTACCCAGTCTCTTCCTCTCCGCCTGCACACCATCCCACCAGAGTGTTGCATGCCCTTTTAATTTGGTGACAGCAAACTTTACCTTCTTCGCATCTTTCGTTTCTTCATAATCAAAGAATTTCAACATGCTATTAATCCAGTCGATCAATTCTTCTAGATTTAGTCCTCCTTGGTAGATCGACACTAATTGGTTCCATGGCCTGGCTGTGGACTTCAACACTGACTGGAAGAACCTCATCTCAGGAGTAACCTGTACAGCTTCATCCTCTGTAGCTTTAACTTCGGGCTCACTGACATCTCCGTCATCTATGTTCCTGTCTGAGGTTAATGCATCCAATCTAGGTTGCAGCTCTTTTATGCTTTCCATTATTTCAGCGTTCGCAACAGGGCGTCCTCTTCCACCACGTCCTCGTCCTCTTCCAATTCTAAAATCCGTCCTTCTCCTGCTCCTGAGATTCAATTCTATGTTAGTTGTTGACTCTCATACCACTAATGATGGACTGCTTGCTGGCTCTAATGACAGTATCTCCAATTTGATTGAAATATCTTCAATATCCACCTCTCTCTCCCTCGTATTGCTTTAGAGATCATCAGTCATTAAATTAATAATTTCATTCCCTTGTGAGAATTGCCAAATCTCCCAATTCAAGCCAGATTGAAATCAATAACCATCTGCACGCACAACTATGGATGAGGAATATAGGAAACTTCCCTGCAATAGTTATCTTACCACGCACACGGCATATAAATATGCGCACAACACACTAATAAGGGAATTTCACAATATAAATACACAACTATATAATCAATGGCCGATATAAATATGCGCACAAAAATATTAATGTATAAAGGAATTGCGCATATGATTCACACCGCACAAGCCCATAATTTATACGCCTCTACATAGGTATTTGTTGACATTTAATGGAAATTCCACGCACAGCAGTAAGTTATAAAAGGCAGGATCTCTCCACAGAAACACAAAATTATATATTCAATGACAATACGCATAGCACAGCTTCATAGGTTATACGCAAAGCTCATCAAATTAAAAAGAAAATCATGTAGCTGTTAGAGAATCGATCCAAAGCAAATCATAAAATTTTCGCTGTCCATACAAAACAACACACTGTGATCTATATGCGGTTAAAACTATTACTGTTCCACACCTATATTCTGCCTCTAGCCGCCTGAAGAATACACAATCCCAACTTTAATAGTGCAATCCTTTCTTTGATATGATAGCACCCGATTTAGATACAGATGTATAATCTTCCCAACGCACAGAACAACATGCAATCTATTTTAAAATCCTTCTCTAAATTGTGGAGCTGGCGTATTCTATTAAGCGAATTCAGTAATTTTTTCCATACAAATTATTACATAAACTCTGTTGTCATTCCATGAGAGAGAGTTCATCATAAAGGTCCTGGTCTCATCTCCTCTGCCCAGCATGGCCGCCAATTTCTCTTTTTTATTCACATCAATAGTTACATTATTACAAAAGTAGATTTACATAGCAAATTGGAGCTTTTCTTTGTTTTTTAACAACTAGTCTAGCCTGCTTTATGCTAAATCTAACTAGAAAAAGATGGCATGCTTTTATTCCTTATCTAGTTCCTAATTTTTTAACTTAAAAGTAAAACATAGAAACAGCACGCAAAGGATCCCACTCCTTGCCTGTAGATTTTCTTTTTTATTTTTGGAATAAATCGAAAGATTTTTCCCATTCTAAGTCACATGCTCCTGCATCAGACTCCCAAGGTAGAAAAATTCATGGTCTCCTAATCATGTGGTTTGTCGTCTTGATCTTCCTGGATCCCATACCTTGTTCTGCAATCGTCCAAATGTTTTATTCCTTTGCTGCCGCTGCATTTCTTTTATCCTTTCCTCCATTTTCTTCTTCCTATCAATCAGGTTCAAGTTCTGATTGATCTTGCTTGATGCCATTTCTATTTTCCTTCATTTGGATTGCTGCATCATCAGCTGCCATATTTTTTCAATTTCTATGTTCAGCTTACTACTGTTGTTCCCAATTTTTGTTAATTCAGCTGCTACCATAGATGTTGCTGCCACTGCTGCCATAGATGTTGCTACCTCCCAAGCTTCCTGTCCCTCTGCAACATGCTTTGGCTCATCACCTATAAACACAATCAAATTTTCAGCATTAAAATCACAAGACCCACTGGTCTCATTTGTCGATTCAGTCACCAATTTCTTTTTCCACAGCTCCATGTCTTTTTCAGGACTCAAAAAATCTTCATTGGCTTTCTCCTCATCTTTCTCTGGCAATATTTCAGTATGTTGATTTGTAGTCACCATGAGACTGTCAGCTAGTCTCGCCTTCTTACCATCTTCTGCTTCATGACTGTCCTTCATGAAAACTTCCCTGCCTTGTTTTCTCAGCAAATTAACCTGTGCATAAGTCCTTTGTCTCTCCAGTTCCCTTCTCTGAAGATCTAGTTAACTGTACAATTCAATAACTTCATTAGGAGTTGATTTTGGAAACTTCACACAACTTTCCATACCTTCACCAGTGCTTGACCAACCATCAACTCGTTGTTCTCTTTCTATATCAACATCCTGATTAGACTCCTTCATCTTCATCTCCTTCTGAGATCTTGCTATCTCATCATTGACCTGAACAGCCTTTTGTACATCCATCATCTGCTCCAAGTACTCCTTTCCTCCAAATAATAGAGTTTTTGAATCAGTCTTCTATCTCGGTACTTCTTCTTCCTGCAAAGGCAACAATGTATGATTGACACCATCCTTTCCAAACTTGTAGGTGTTTCTCTTCCCATCATGCATGGCTGCTCTATCATATTGCCAAGGTCTTCCAAGCAATATGTGACACATGTCCATAGGCATCACATCACAAACAATTTTATCTTTGTACTTGCCCACTTGAAATTCCACTTCACACTGTTCACTTACTAGCAGTTAATGTCCCTTTCGCAACCATGACACTTTATACGGTGTTGGGTGCCTCATTGTCTTCAGCTTCAATTTCTCCACTACTTGTGTAGAAATCAAATTATCAGTGTTGCCACTATCAATGATCATCTGGCAATATTTCCCTTGGACTTTGCATACTATCCTGAATAAAGCTTTCCTTTGTGGTGGTTCGTCCACCTCCTTTGCCGGTTTAAGCAAAACTTTATTAAGAACCAAAGATTCTCCTCATTCTGGTGTGTTTTCTTCTTCTAATACTATTGTCACTGGTGCCTCTCCCTCAGATGGAGCAACAACTCCATTTCTTTGCCTTATTTTTGCATTCTCTGGGCACTAAAAAGCTCTGTGTCCCAGTTTATTACATCTATAACATCTTATTTCTCTCTCTCTTCCTCTGCCTCCTCTTCCTCTGGAAAAACTCCCTCTGCCTCTTGCATCACCTCCTATGGATGCATGCTGGGTTGAGCTACTGCTAGCTACTTCTGCGGGTGCTGTAGATCTTCCACTACCACCATGACTTTCTTTTCCTCTGAAAGTCCCTCTCCCTCTGGTAGACTACTTCCTCATGAGTTTTTCTTCAGCTTTCAGTTCTATCTGATAAGCTTCCTCCACTATTTTTGGAGACAGTAAACTTATTTCATCCTGAATGTCCATCATGAGGCCAGTCGTATATCTAGCTACCTTCTCATCTGTATCTTGGGCTTCTCCAACTCTTATGCTCACCTTATAGAACTCTTATGTATATTCCTTCACTGTTAAAGCTCTCAGCCTAAGATTTTGCATTTGTCTAAACAATGTTTGCTAACAAATACTCAGCAAAAACTTACCTTTTACCTTTGCGACCATTCTGCTCCAATTCTTGATTGGTTGCTTAAACAGTCTCTTCCTTTCCTCCTGCACACCATCCCACCAGAGTGCTGCATGCCCTTTTAATTTGGTGACAGCAAACTTTACCTTCTTCTAATCTTCCGTTTCTTCATAATCGAAGAATTTGTCCATGCTATTAATCCAGTCGATCAATTCTTCTAGATTCAATCCTCCTTGGTAGATCGACACTGATTGGTTCGATGGCCTGGCTATGTACTTCAACGCTGACTGGAAGAACCTCATCGCAGGAGTAACCTGTACAACTTCCTCCTCTGTAGCTTCAACTTCGGGCTCACTGACATCTCCATCATCTATGTTCCTGTCTAAGGTTAACGCATCCAATCTAGCTCGCAGCTCTTCTATGCTTTCCATTATTTCAGCATTCGCAACAGGTCGTCCTCTTCCACCACGTCCTCATCCTCTTCCAATTCTAAAAGCAATCCTTCTCCTGCTCTTGAGATTCAATTCTATGTCAGCTGCTGGCTCTGATACCACTAATGATGGATTGCTTCCTGGCTCTAATGACAGTCTCTCCAATTTGATTGAAATATCTTCAATATCCACCTCTCTCTCCCTTGTATTTCCTTCGAGATCATCAGTCATTAAATTAATAATTTCATTCCCTTGTGAGAATTCCCAAATCTCCCAATTCAAGTCAGATTGAAATCAATTACCATTTGCGCGCACAGTTATGGATGAGGAATATAGGAAACTGCCCTGCAATAGTTAACTTACCACGCACACGGCATATAAATATGCGCACAGCACATTAATAAGGGAATTTGACAATATAAATACACAACTATATAATCAATGGCCGATATAAATATGCGCACAACAATATTAATGTATAAAGGAATTGCGCATATGCTTCACACCGCACAAGCCCATAATTTATACGCCTCTACACAGGTATGTGTTGACATTTAATGGAAATTCCATGAACAGCAGTAAGTTATAAAAGGCAGGATCACTCCACATAAACACACAATTATATATTCAATGACAATACGCATAGCACAGCTTCATAGGTTATATGCACAGCTCATGAAATTACAAAGAAAATCATGTAGCTGTTACAGAATCGATCCAAAGCAAATCATAAAATTTGCGTTGTCCATACAAAACAACACACATTGATCTATATGCGGTTAAAACTATTACTGTTCCACACCTATATTCTGCCTCTAGCCACTTGAAGAATACACAATCCCAACTTTAATAGCACAGTCTTTTCTTTGATATGATAGCGCCCGACTTAGATACAGATGTATAATCTTCCCAATGCACAGAACAACATGCAATCTATTTTAAAATCCTTCTCTAAATCGTGGAGCTGGCATATTCTATTAAGAGAATTCAGTAATTTTTTCCATACAAATTATTACATAAACTCTGTTGTCATTCAATGAGAGAGAGTTCATCATAAAGGTCCTGGTCTCGCCTCCTCTGCCCAGCATGGCTGCCAGTTTCTCTTTTTTATTCACATCA
The DNA here is from genome assembly GCA_000404065.3 of Pinus taeda. Lineage (NCBI taxonomy): Eukaryota > Viridiplantae > Streptophyta > Pinopsida > Pinales > Pinaceae > Pinus > Pinus taeda. The sequence continues at coordinate 71,980 of APFE031452188.1, read as the reverse complement.
ATAGTTGCATTATTACAAAAGTAGATTTACATAGCAAATTGGAGCTTTTCTTTTTTTTTTTAACAACTAGGCTAGCCTGCTTTATGCTAAATCTTGCTGGAAAAAGACGACATGCTTTTATTCCTTATCTAGTTCCTAATTTTTTAACTTAAAAAAAAACATAGAAACAGCAGGCAAAGGATCCCACTCCTTGCCTGTAGATTTTCTTTTTTATTTTTGGAATGAATCGAAAGATTTTTCCCCTTCTGAGTCACATGCTCCTGCATCAGACTCCCAAGGTAGAAAAATTCATGGTGTCCTAATCATGTGGTTTGTGGTCTTGATCTTCCTGGATCCCATACTTTGTTCTGCAACCGTCCAAATGCTTTATTCCTTTGCTTCCACTGCATTTTTGTTGTCCTTTCCTCCATTTTCTTCTTCCTGTCAATCAGGTTCAAGTTCTGATTGATCTTGCTTGCTGCCATTTCTATTTTCCTCCATTTGGAGTGTTGCATCATCAGCTGCCATATTTTTTCAATTACTATGTTCAGCTTACTACTGTTGTTCCCAATTTCTATTAATTTAGCTGCTACCATAGATGTTGTTGCCACTGCTGCCATAGATGTTGCTACCTCCCAAGCTTCCTGTCCCTCAGCAACATGCTTTGGATCATCACCTTTAAACACAATCAAATTTTCAGCATTAAAATCACAAGACCCACTGGTCTCATTTGTCAATTCAGTCACCAATTTATTTTTCCATAGCTCCAAGTCTTTTTCAGGACTCAAAAAATATTCAGTGGCTTTCTCCTCAACTTCCTCTGGCAATATTTCAGTATTTTGATTTGTATTCACCATGAGACTGTCAGCTAGTCTCGCCTTCTTACCATCTTCTGCTTCATGATTGTCCTTCATGAAAACTTACCTTCCTTGTTTTCTCAGCAAATTAACTTGTGCATAAGTCCTCTAGCTCTCCAGTTCTCTTCTCTGAAGATGTAGTTAACTGTACAATTCAATAACTTCATTAGGAGTCGATTTTGGAAACTTCACACAACTTTCCATACCTTCACCAGTGCTTGACCAACCATCAACTAGTTATTCTCTTTCTATACCAACATCCTGATTAGACTCCTTCGTCTTCATCTCCTTCTGAGATCTTGCTATCTCATCATTGATCTGAACAGCCTTTTGTACATCCATCATCTGCTCCAAGTAATCCTTTCCTGCAAATAACAGAGTTTTTTAATCAGTCTTCTATCCCGGTACATCTTCTTCCTGCAAAGGAAAAAATGTATGATTGACACCGTCCTTTCCAAACTTGTAGGTGTTCCTCTTCCCATCATGCATGGCTGCTCTGTCATATTTCCAAGTTCTTCCAAGCAATATGTGACACACGTCCATAGGCATCACATCACAAACAATTTTATCTTTGTACTTGCCCACTTCAAATTCCACTTCACACTATTGATGTCCCTTTTGCAACCATGACACTTTATACGGTGTTGGGTGCCTCATTACCTTCAGCTTCAATTTCTCCACTACTTTTGTAGAAACCAAATTATCAGTGTTGCCACTATCAATGATCATCTGGCAACATTTCCCTTGGACTTTGCATATTGTCCTGAATAAAGTTTTCCTTTGTGGTCGTTCAGCCACCTCCTTTGCCAGTTTAAGCAAAACTTTATTAATTACCAAAGATTCTTCTCTCTCTGGTGTGTTTTGTTCTTCTAGTACTGCTGTTACTGATGCCTCTCCCTCAGCTGGAGCAACAACTGCATTTCTTTGCCTTATTTTTGCATTCTCTGGGCACTCAAAAGCTCTGTGTCCCAGTTTATTACATCTGTAACATCTTATTTCTCTGCCTCTTCCTCTGCCTCCTCTTCCTCTGGAAAAACTCCCTCTGCCTCTTGCATCACCTCCTATGGATGCATGCTGGTTTGAGCTACTACTAGCTACTTCTGCGGGTGTTGTAGATCTTCCACTACCACCTTGATTTTCTTTTCCTTTGAAAGTCCCTCTCCCTCTGGAAGACTACTTCGTCATGAGTTTTTATTCAGCTTTTAGTGCTATCTGATAAGCTTCCTCTACTGTTTTTGGAGACAGTCAACTTATTTCATCCTGTATGTCCATCCTGAGGCTAGTCGTATATCTAGCTACCTTCACATCTGTATCTAGGGCTTCTCCAGCTCTTATGCTCACCTTATAGAACTCTTCTGTATATTCCTTCACTGTTAAAGCTCTCTGCCTAAAATTTGCATTTGTCTAAACAATGTTTGCTGACAATTACTCGGCAAAAACCTACCTTTTACCTTTGCGACCATTCTGCTCCAATCCTTTATTGGCTGCTTACCCAGTCTCTTCCTTTCCGCCTGCACACCATCCCACCAGAGTGCTGCATGCCCTTCTAATTTGGTGAGAGCAAACTTTACCTTCTTCTCATCTTCCATTTCTTCATAATCGAAGAATTTCTCCATGCTATTAATCCAGTCGATCAATTCTTCTGGATTCAGTCCTCCTTGGTAGATTGGCACTGATTGGTTCCATGGCCTGGCTGTGGACTTTAACACTGACTGGAAGAAGCTCATCTCAGGAGTAACCTGTACAGCTTCCTCCTCTGTAGCTTCAACGTCGGGCTCACTGACATCTCCGTCATCTATGTTCCTGTCTAAGGTTAACGCATCCAATCTAGCTCGCAGCTCTTCTATGCTTTCCATTATTTCAGCATTCGAAACAGGCCGTCCTTTTCCACCACATCCTCGTCCTCTTCCAATTCTGAAAGCCATCCTTCTCCTGCTCCTAAGATTCAATTCTATGTCAGTTTCTGGCTCTGATACCATTAATGATGGACTGCTTGCTGGCTCTAATGACAGTCTCTCCAATTTGATTGAAATATCTTCAATATCCACCTCTCTCTCCCTCGTATTGCCTTTGAGATCATCAGTCATTAAATTAATAATTTCATTCCCTTGTGAGAATTCCCAAATCTCCCAATTCAATCCAGATTTAAATCAATTACCATCCGCGCGCACAGCTATGGATGAGGAATATAGAAAACTTCCCTGCAATAGTTATCTTACCACGCACACGGGATATAAATATGCGCACAACACATTAATAAGGGAATTTCACAATAATCAATGGCTGATATAAATAGGCGCACCATAATATTAATGTATAAAGGAATTGTGCATATGATTCACACCGCACATGCCCATAATTTATATGCCTCTACATAGGTATGTGTTGACATTTAATGGCAGTTCCACACACAACAGTAAGTTATAAAAGACAGGATCGCTCCACGTAAACACACAATTATATATTCAATGACAATACGCACAGCACAGCTTCATAGGCTTTACGCACATCTCATAAAATTACAAAGAAAATCATGTAGCTGTTAGAAAATCGATCCAAAGCAAATCATAAAATTTGCGCTGTCCATACAAAACAAAACACAGTGATCTATATGTGGTTAAAACTATTACTGTTCCACACCTATATTCTGCATCTAGCCACCTGAGGAATACACAGTCCCAACTTTGATAGCGCAGTATTTTCTTTGATATGATAGCGCCTGACTTAGATACAGATGTATAATCTTCCCAACGCACAGAACAACATGCAATCTATTTTAAAATCCTTCTCTAAATCGTGGAGCTGGCGGATTCTATTAAGAGAATTTGGTAATTTTTTCCATACAAATTACTACATAAACTCTGTTGTCATTCAATGAGAGAGAGTTCATCATAAAGGTCCTAATCTCGCCTCCTCTTCCTCTGGAAAAACTCCCTCTGCCTCTTGCATCACCTCCTATGGATGCATGCTGGCTTGAGCTACTGCTAGGTCCTTCTGCAGGTGCTGTAGATCTTCCACACCCACCTTGACTTTCTTTGCCTCTGAAAGTCCCTCTCCCTCTGGCAGACTGCTTCCTCATGAGTTTTTCTTCAGCTTTCTGTGCTATCTGATAAGCTTCCTCTACTGTTTTTGGAGACAGTAAACTTATTTCATCCTGAATGTCCATCCTGAGGCCATTCGTATATCTAGCTACCTTCTCATCTGTATCTTGGGCTTCTCCAGCTCTTATGCTCACCTTATAGAACTCTTATGTATATTCCTTCACTGTTAAAGCTCTTTGCCTAAGATTTTGTATTTGTCTAAACAATGTTTGCTGATAATTACTCGGCAAAAACTTACCTTTTAACATTGCGACCATTCTACTCCAATTCTTGATTGGCTGCTTACCTAGTCTCTTCCTATCTGCCTGCACATCATCCCACCAGAGTGCTGCATGCCCTTTTAATTTGGTGACATCAAACTTTACCTTCTTCTCATCTTCCATTTCTTCATAATCGAAGAATTACTCCATGCTATTAATCCAGTCAATCAATTCTTCCGGATTCAGTCCTCCTTGGTAGATTGGCACTAATTGGTTCCATGACCTGCCTGTGGACTTCAACACTGACTGGAAAAACCTCATCTCAGGAGTAACCTGTACAGCTTCCTCCTCTGTAGCTTCAACTTCGGGCTCATTGACATCTTCGTCATCTATGTTCCTGTCTAACGTTAACGCATCCAATCTAGCTCGCAGCTCTTCTATGCTTTCCATTATTTCAGCGTTCGCAACAGGTCGTCCTCTTCCACCACATCCTTGTCCTATTCCAATTCTGAAAGCCATCCTTCTCCTGCTCCTGAGATTCAATTCTATGTCAGTTGTTGGCTCTGATACCACTAATGATGGACTGCTTGCTGGCTCTAATGACAGTCTCTCCAATTTGATTGAAATATCTTCAATATCCGCCTCTCTCTCCCTTGTATTGCCTTCGAGATCATCAGTCATTAAATTAATAATTTCATTCCCTTGTGAGAATTCCCAAATATCCCAATTCAAGCCAGATTGAAATCAATTACCATCTATGCGCACAGCTATGGATGAGGAATATAGGAAACTGGCCTGCAATAGTTATCTTACCACGCACACAGAATATAAATATGTGCACAACACATTAATAAGGGAATTTCACAATATAAATACACAGCTATATAATCAATGGCCGATATAAATATGCGCACAACAATATTAATGTATAAAGGAATTGCGCATATGCTTCACACTGCACAAGCCCATAATTTATACGCCTCTACACAGGTATGTGTTGACATTTAATGGAAATTCCACGCACAGCAGTAAGTTATAAAACGCAGGATTGCTCCACGTAAACACACAATTATATATTCAATGATAATACACACAGCACAGCTTCATAGGTTATACGCACAACTCATGAAATTACAAAGAAAATCATGTAGCTATTAGAGAATCGATCCAAAGCAAATCGTATAATTTGCGCTGTCCATACAAAGCAAGACATAGTAATCTATATGCGGTTAAAACTATTACTGTTCCACACCTATATTCTACCTCTAGCCGCCTGAAGAATACACAGTCCCAACTTTAATAGCGCAGTCTTTTCTTTGATATGATAGCGCCCGACTTAGATACAGATGTATAATCTTCCCAACACATAGAACAACATGCAATCTATTTTAAAATCCTTCTCTAAATCATGGAGCTGGCATATTCTATTAAGCATATTCATTAATTTTTCCATACAAATTACTACATAAACTCTGTTGTCATTCAATGAGAGAGAGTTCATCATAAAGTTCCTGGTCTCGCCTCCTCTTCCCAGCATGGCCGCCAGTTTCTCTTTTTTATTCACATCAATAGTTGCATTATTACAAAAGTAGATTTACATAGCAAATTGGAGCTTTTCTTTGTTTTTTAACAACTAGTCTAGCTTGCTTTATCCTAAATCTAACTAGAAAAAGATGGCATGCTTTTATTCCTTATCTAGTTCCTAATTTTTTAACTTAAAAAAAAACATAGAAACAGCAGGCAAAGGATCCCACTCCTTGCCTGTAGATTTTCTTTTTTATTTTTGGAATAAATTGAAAGATTTTTCCCCTTCTGAGTCACGTGCTCCTGCATCAGACTCCCAAGGTAGAAAAATTCATGGTCTCCTAATCATGTGGTTTGTGGTCTTGATCTTCCTGGATCCCATACTTTGTTCTACAACCTTCCAAATGCTTTATTCCTTTGCTGCCACTGCATTTCTGTTGTCCTTTCCTCCATTTTCTTCTACCTGTCAATCAGGTTCAAGTTCTGATTGATCTTGCTTGCTTCCATTTCTATTTTCCTCCATTTGGATTGCCGCATCATCAACTGCCATATTTTTTCAATTTCTATGTCCAGTTTACTACTGTTGTTCCCAATTTCTGTTAATTCGGCTGCTACCATAGATGTTGCTGCCGATGCTGCCATAGATGTTGCTAACTCCCAAGCTTCTTGTCCCTCTGCAACATGCTTTGGCTCATCACCTGTAAACACAATCAAATTATCAGCATTAAAATCACAAGACCCACTAGTCTCATTTGTCAATTCAGTCACCAATTTATTTTTCTGCAGCTCCAAGGTCTTTTCAGGACTCAAAAAATCTTCACTGGCCTTCTCCTCAGCTTTCTCTAGCAATATTTCAATATGTTGATTTGTATTCACCATGAGACTGTCATCTAGTCTCGCCTTCTTCCCATCTTCTGCTTCATGACTGTCCTTCATGAAAACTTCCATACCATGTTTCCTCAGCAAATTAACCTATGCATAAGTCCTCTCTCTCTCTAGTTCTCTTCTCTGAAGATCTAGTTTCCTATACAATTCAATAATTTCATTAGGAGTAGATTTTGGAAACTTCACACAACTTTCCATACCTTCACCAGTGCTTGACCAACCATCAATTGGTTGTTCTCTTTCTATACCAACATCCTGATTCGACTCCTTCGTCTTCATCTTCTTCTGAGATCTTGCTATCTCATCATTGCTTTGAACAGCCTTTTGTACATCCATCATCTGCTCCAAGTACTCCTTTCCTCCAAATAACAGAGTTTTTGAATCAGTCTTCTATCCCGGTACATCTTCTTCCTGCAAAGGCAACAATGTATGGTTTACACCATCCTTTCCAAACTTGTAGGTGTTCCTCTTCCCATCATGCATGGCTGCTCTGTCATATTGCCAAGGTGTTCTAGGCAATATGTGACACACGTCCATAGGCATCACATCACAAACAATTTTATCTTTGTACTTGCCCACTTGAAAATCCACTTCACACTGTTCACTTACCAGCAGTTGATGTCCCTTTTGAAACCATGACACTTTATACGGTGTTGGGTGCCTCATTGTCTTCAGCTTCAATTTCTCCACTACTTCTGTAGAAAGCAAATTATCAGTGCAACCACTATCAATAATCATCTGGCAACATTTCCCTTCGACTTTGCATACTTTCCTGAATAAAGTTTTCCTTTGTGGCGGTTCAGCCACCTCCTTTGTTGGTTTAAGCAAAACTTTATTAAGTACCATAGATTCTCCTCTCTCTGGTGTGTTTTCTTCTTCTGGTACTGCTGTCACTGGTGCCTCTCCCTCAGCTCGAGCAACAACCACATTTCTCTGCCTTATTTCTGCATTCTCTAGGCACTCAAAAGCTCTGTGTCCCAGTTTATTACATCTGTAACATATTATTTCTCTGCCTCTTCCTCTACCTCCTCTTCCTCTGGAAAAACTCCCTCTGCCTCTTGCATCACCTCCTATGGATGCATGCTGGGTTGAGCTACTGCTAGCTCCTTCTACGGGTGTTGTAGATCTTCCACTACCACCTTGACTTTATTTTCCTTTGAAAGTCCCTCTCCCTCTGGCAGACTGCTTCCTCATGAGTTTTTCTTCAGCTTTCAGTGCTATCTGATAAGCTTCCTCTACTGTTTTTGGAGACAGTAAACTTATTTCATCCTGAATGTCCATCCTGAGGCCATTCGTATATCTAGCTACCTTCTCATCTGTATCTTGGGCTTCTCCAGCTCTTATGCTCACCTTATAGAACTCTTATGTATATTCCTTCACTGTTAAAGCTCTCTGCCTAAGATTTTTCATTTGTCTAAACAATGTTTGCTGATAATTACTCGGCAAAAACTTACCTTTTAACTTTGCGACCATTCTGCTCCAATTCTTCATTGGCTGCTTACTCAGTCTCTTCCTTTCCGCCTGCACACCATCCCACTAGAGTGTTGCATGCCCTTTTAATTTGGTTACAGCAAACTTTACCTTCTTCTCATCTTCCATTTCTTCATAATCGAAGAATTTCTCCATGCTGTTAATCCAGTCGATCAATTCCTCTAGATTTAGTCCTCCTTGGTAGATCGGCACTGATTGGTTCCATGGCCTGCCTGTGGACTTCAACACTGACTGGAAGAACCTCATCTCAGGAGTAGCCTGTACAGCTTCCTCCTCTGTAGCTTCAACTTCAGGCTCACTAACATCTCCGTCATCTATGTTCCTGTCTAAGGTTAACGCATCCAATCTAGCTCGCAGCTCTTCTATGCTTTCCATTATTTCAGCATTCGCAACAGGTCGTCCTCTTCCACCACGTCCTCGTCCTCTTCCAATTATGAAAGCCATCCTTCTCCTACTCCTGAGATTCAATTCTATGTCAGTTGCTGGCTCTGATACCACTAATGATGGACTGCTTGCTGGCTCTAATGACAGTCTCTGCAATTTGATTGAAATATCTTCAATATCTGCCTCTCTCTCCCTTGTATTGCCTTCGAGATCATCAGACATTAAATTAATAATTTCATTCCCTTGTGAGAATTCCAAATCTCCCAATTCAATCCAGATTGAAATCAATTACCATCTGCGCGCACAGCTATGGATGAGGAATATAGGAAAATGCCCTGCAATAGTTATCTTACCACGCACACGGCATATAAATATGCGCACAACACATTAATAAGGGAATTTCACAATATAAATACACAGCTATATAATCAATGGCCGATATAAATATGTGCACAACAATATTAATGTATAAAGGAATTGCGCATATGATTCACACCGCACAAACCCATAATTTATACACCTCTACATAGGTATGTGTTGACATTTAATGGAAATTCCACGCACAACAGTAAGTTATAAAAGGCAGGATCGCTCCACGTAAACACACAATTATATATTCAACGACAATACGCACAACACAACTTCATAGGTTATACGCATAGCTCATAAAATTACAAAGAAAATCATGTCGCTGTTAGAGAATCGATCCAAAGCAAATCATAAAATTTGCACTGTCCATACAAAACAACACACAGTGATCTATTGCGGTTAAAACTATTACTGTTCCACACCTATATTCTGCCTCTAGCCGCTTGAAGAATACACAGTCCCAACTTTAATAGCACAGTCTTTTCTTTGATATGATAGCACCCAACTTAGATACAGATGTATAATCTTCCCAACGCACAGAAAAGCATGCAATCTATTTTAAAATCCTTCTCTAAATCATGGAGCTGGCGGATTCTATTAAGCGAATTCAATAATTTTCTCCATACAAATTATTACATAAACTCTGTTTTCATTCAATGAGAGAGAGTTCATCATAAAGGTCCTGGTCTCACCTCCTCTGCCCAGCATGGCCGCCAGTTCCTCTTTTTTATTCACATCAATAGTTGCATTATTACAAAATTACATTTACATAGCAAATTGGAGCTTTTCTTTGTTTTTTAACAACTAGTCTAGCCTGCTTTATGCTAAATCTAACTAGAAAAAGATGGCATGCTTTTATTCCTTATCTAGTTCCTAATTCTTTAACTTTAAAAAAAACTGAGAAACAGCATGCAAAGGATCCCACTCCTTGCCTGTAGATTTTCTTTTTTATTTTTGGAATAAATCAAAAGATTTTTCTCCTTCTGAGTCACATACTCCTGCATTAGACTCCCAAGGTAGAAAAATTCATGGTCTCCTGATCATGTGGTTTGTGGTCTTGATCTTCCTGGATCCCATACTTTGTTCTCCAACCGTCCAAATTCTTTATTCCTTTGCTGCTGTTGCATTTCTGTTGTCCTTTCGTCCATTTTGAGCTTCCTGTCAATCAGGTTCAAGTTCTAATTGATCTTGCTTGCGGCCATTTCTATTTCCCTGCATTTGGATTGCTGCATCATCAGCTGCCATATTTTTTCAATTTCTATGTCCAGCTTACTACTGTTGTTCCCAATTTCTGTTAATTTAGCTACTACCATAGATGTTGCTGCCGCTGCCGCCATAGATGTTACTATCTCCCAAGCTTCATGTCCCTCTGCAACATGTTTTGGCTCATCACCTGTAAACACAATCAAATTGACAGCATTAAAATCACAAGACCCACTAGTCTCATTTGTCGATTCAGACACCAATTTCTTTTTTTGCAGCTCCAAGTCTTTTTCAGGACTCAAAAATTCTTCACTGGCTTTCTCCTCTGCATTCTCTGGCAATATTTCAGTATGTTGACTTGTATTCACCATGAGACTGTCAGCTAGTCTCGCCTTCTTACCATCTTCTGCTTCATGACTGTCCTTCATGAAAACTTCCCTGCCTTGTTTCCTCAGAAAATTAACCTGTCCATAAGTCCTCTCTCTCTCCAGTTCTCTTTTTTGAAGATCTAGTTTCCTGTACAATTCAATAACTTCATTAGGAGTAGATTTTGGAAACTTCACACAACTTTCCATACCTTCACCAGTGCTTGACCAATCATCAACTCGTTGTTCTCTTTCTATACCAACATCCTGATTAGACTCCTTCATCTTCATCTCCTTCTGAGATCTTGCTATCTCATCATTGATCTGAACAGCCTTTTATACATCCATCATCTACTCCAAGTACTCCTTTCCTCCAAATAACAGATTTTTTGAATCAGTCTTTTGTCCCGGTACATCTTCTTCCTGCAAAGGCAACAATGTATGATTAACACCATCCTTTCCAAACTTGTAGGTGTTCCTCTTCCCATCATGCATGGCTGCTCTGTCATATTGCCAGGGTCTTCTGAGCAATATGTGACACACGTCTATAGGCATCACATCACAAACAATTTTATCTTTGTACTTGCCCACTTGAAATTCCAGTTCACACTGTTCACGTACCAGCAGTTGATGTCCCTTTTGAAACCATGACACTTTATAAGGTGTTGGATGCTTCATTGTTTTCAGCTTCAATTTCTCCACTATTTCTGTAGAAACCAAATTATCAGTGCTGCCACTATCAACGATCATCTGGAAACATTTCCCTTCGACTTTGCATAGTGTCCCGAATAAAGTTTTCCTTTGTGGCGTTTCAGCCACCTCCTTTGCTGGTTTAAGAAAAACTTTATTAAGTACCAGAGATTCTCCTCTCTCTGGTGTGTTTTCTTCTTCTGGTACTGCTGTCACTCGTGCCTCTCCCTCAGCTGGAGTAACAACTGCATTTCTCTGCCTTATTTCTGCATTCTCTGGGCACTCAAAAGCTCAATGTCCCAGTTTCTTACATATGTAACATCTTATTTCTCTGCCTCTTCCTCTGGAAAAACTCCCTCTGCCTCTTGCATCACCTCCTATGGATGCATGTTGGGTTGAGCTACTGCTAGCTCCTTCTGCGGGTGCTGTAGATCTTCCACTACCACCTTGACATTCTTTTCCTTTGAAAGTCCCTCTCCCTCTGGCAGACTGCTTCCTCATGAGTTTTTCTTCAACTTTCAGTGCTATCTGATAAGCTTCCTCTACTGTTTTTGGAGACAGTAAACTTATTTCATCCTGAATGTCCATCCTGAGGCCATTCGTATATCTAGCTACCTTCTCATCTGTATCTTGGGCTTCTCCAGCTCTTATGCTCACCTTATAGAACTCTTTTGTATATTCCTTTCACTGTTAAAGCTCTCTGCCTAAGATTTTGCATTTGTCTAAACAATGTTTGCTGATAATTACTCGGCAAAAACTTACCTTTTAACTTTGCGACCATTCTGCTCCAATTCTTGATTGGCTGCTTACCCAGTCTCTTCCTTTCCGCCTGCACACCATCCCACCAGAGTGTTGCATGCCCTTTTAATTTGGTGACAGCAAACTTTACCTTCTTCTCATCTTCCATTTCTTCATAATCGAAGAATTTCTCCATGCTATTAATCCAATCGATCAATTCTTCTGGATTCACTCCTCCCTGGTAGATCGGCACTAATTGGTTCCATGGCCTGGCTGTGGACTTCAACACTGACTGGAAGAACCTCATCTCAGGAGTAACCTGTACAGATTCCTCCTCTGTAGCTTCAACTTCGGGCTCACTGAGATCTCCGTCATCTATGTTCCTGTCTGAGGTTAACGCATCCAATCTAGCTCTCAGCTCTTCTAAGTTTTCCATTATTTCAACATTTGCAATAGGCCGTCCTCTTCCACCATGTGCTCGTCCTCTTCCAACTCTAAAAGCCATCCTTCTCTTGCTCCGTAGCTCAACCCAGCATGCACCCACAGGAGCTGATGCAAGAGGGAGAAGGAGTTTTTCTAGAGGAAAAGGAGGCAAAGGAAGAGGTTCAGAGAAATGCCACAGAGATGAGATGACTACAGAAGTTCAAGAAAGAAAGATCGCAGTAATAAAGGTACAGTTGCAGGTACTAGAAGAATGGCTACAAAAGCAGGAAAATCAGAATAGAAAATGGATCTTTCCATTGAAGGGAAAGAGAGTGATTTGGCGACAATTGCAGAGGAGGTTGAGGCAAATTGTGATTGCCTTAATGAAAAAGGGACTTAGAATTCTTGTGCTAGAGATGAAATTTGAAGATTCCACATGTAGATCTGATCAAAGGGAAGAGCTGAAGGAAGAAGTCAAGACTAAAAAGTCTTGTGGTTTTAAAACTGATGAGTTGTGTATGTTTGCAGGTGCAGAGGAGATTTCCATTGGTGAAATAGAGGAGAAGATCATTGATGATTTATTGAGTTATTGGGTAGATCCAGATCAACTGGATAATGTGAAATCTTGTGTTTGTATAGCTGACAATTGTGATGTGATTACAAATGTTGAGGAGGATGTGCCATCTTGTGAAACTGTTACAGCACAAGAGGAATTTCTTGTGGATGTTGAAGAAGAGAATCAGTCTGAAGCACAAATAAGGGAAGTAACAGCTAATAATGTTGAACATTTTGTGCAAACTGAAAGTTTATGTATGAATGCAGGTGATGATGATATGCTTCAGCGATGCTACAGAGAAATTGCATTGTTAGAATATTTGTGGGAGAATCCACAGTATGATAGGGAGATTGCAGAAGAAAGAGTTCAGTGCAGTGAACAAGAGAAAAAAGACATCGTGAAGACAGATGATATGAGAGAAAGATTGATTGATAGTTCTTCAGAGGATTCTTTGGAAATTTTGGATCAGCATACTGATGTGCTGATAGTGGAGGAGGATTCAGAACAGCATATTGAAATGTTGGCAAAGGAGTACAAGGCACTGATGCTTTATATTTTTTATTCTAACAATTGTTTTGTGAGTACAGGTCTTATTGAAGATGCTGGAGAAAATCTGTTATACAAAGAAATTGAATTGATGAGGTGGATGATGATGAAGGAATCTCGAAAGAGACCAGTAGCAGTGAAACAAAGGAGAAGCAGCAAAAGGAAGACAACAGAAGATTGCGAGAGCACAGCCAGTAGAGTGATGCAACATAAGATATGGAGACCTGGAGAAAAGCAGCAAGCAACGACAGATGATGACTTGCAGAACAAAGTGTGGGATCCAAGAAAACCAAGACCAGAAGACACATCATTAGGAGATCATGAATATTTTCTACCTTGGGAGTCTAATGCAGGAGCATTCAGCCCAAGGGAAATTATTGTAAATAATAGACATAGGGGGTCATGCATCTTTGGAATTAGTTTCCTAAGTTCCAAGTCAGTTTAATATTTAGGCTTTTAAGTTTGATTTAATTAGATATTCTCAAAATAAATAAATGAGAACTTAGAAACTAGGTAGAGCTTTTAGGCATTAAAGGAATGGATGTGGATCATTAAGTGATAAGGAGGCTTTTCTAAAACAGGGGAAAAGATGGAATAAAGCCTCAAGAGGCTTTTGTCATATGTATGCATTGCATGTAGAGCTTTAGAGCTTTTATTGGAGTGATTTTAGGATTTGTTGAAGGGATTGAACTTAGATTAGATCATTCTAAGTTTTATAAATTAGAAAGCCTCAAAGACATTGAAGAGAGAGAGGAGCGTGCCAGAAGAATTATGAATGAAAATTCCTCTCGATATTCTTAAGAATTCCATGAATTTTTGTTAGTATAAATGCATATATTCAATAATGGATTGCGTTGTGTATTAAGAGGTTGAATTGCATCAATTATTTGCTCGATACCTTACTGTGAGTGTTAGAACAGTTTAGACTATTTTGTTTTCATTGATACGCTGGATGCACCTGCGATTTCATTGTTATATAATCAGCGGTGGGTGTGAACTTAATTGATAACATCCCTGCCTTTTCAAGATTGAGGGTTTCACACCATATATTGGCGGCAGAGTCTCGATCTCAGAGTGAAACTGTCAGATGGGCTGTTCATGGTTATGCTACCGGCGTTTTAATTTCATTTTTATTACATTCAATATTATTGTGTATTGAAAGTCTTGACATTACCGTGTGTTGGAGCGTTGTCGGTCCATTTACTTTTATGCTGAAGCTTGATCTAAAATATAGATGGCTATAAAACCTTGAAAACACCACGATTTTATCGGCTATGGTCTTCAAAGTTTCAGGATATATCTAGCTGTGCGTTAAAGTATCTTTGGCGACAGTGGACTGGGAAGGTTCGAATCTCATCGCCTTCTACCGCTAATGGAATGTTGAACCTTTATAAATATTATATGAGTGGTCGTTCGATTGTTTTTTTGTTGAATTGCGAATTGCGGTTGAAGAAAAAGGAGTGTTGTGTGGGTTTGAATGTTGACAGAATTGTATATGTATAATGATAGCAACGCTGCCTGTTTGCATGTCCAAACAGTCTATGATGAATTGTATATATATAATGATAGCAACGCTGCCTGTTCGCATGTCCAAACAGTCTATGATGAATTCGATGGAGATAAAGAAACAGTTGTGGTACAAATGAAGAATTCGCAGCGTTGGGGAAAGTATTGACTGGAATCCAATTTGAATGTGGATAAAAATAAAGGTAAGTTACAAAGTTTAGTGCAGAGATGTTAACAGAATGGGCAATTATTGTTGACATTTGAATTCTGGACAAATTGGCAAAGTAAGGGCGCATTCTTTTGAGAGTTATTAAGATAGCTCATATTTCTTATGGAAGCATTAAATGTTTGGTTTGGATTGAAGGATGATAAGTTTCCTTTGTATGATGATTGTTGGGTTTTGATTTTGAATCATATGATGAAGATAGCTTCCGCATGATAATAGTAAATGGTGAACTTGTCTAGCATTGAGGTTTTGATTTAGGGAAAAGCTGTGATGCATTCTAACTCACCCTTGAACATATAAGATCCTGGTTATTACAGGCTGGCCTGCATCAGGTGGTATCAGAGCAACCAACAACAAAGCAAGCAAATGTGGACCAGAGGATCAGAACAAAGGAAAGCCTATTTTAAAGCAGAAAAGCAGATTTAAAGTGGATTTAAAGCAGTTGTTAACAGCCATGCATGCTTTTTGGAGAGCTTTCATTGTAGAAAAACTAGGAAACGATCTGATCAATCCTTCCTAATGCATCTTATATAAATGTAATGTGATAGGGTGTGGGAGATATCTATTCGATGAGGAATTTTGTGAGCGTCAAGATGTAGCCGAGCGTGAGCTCGTTTCTAAGGCTGAAATGCCTTAGCTGTAACCATGTTGTGTTATTCATATTATAATATATGTGTGTTGTGTTAATGGGGTGTCTGTGTTTATGTGTGTTTTGACTCTGTCTCGAATAGTGAACGGTTCATATCCAATTTGTAATGGCGCTTATAATAACTTGAATGCCTAATCCATTTGAGCTGTGGAAAGATCGACGCATGTTGAGATCGATTGAGCAGTTGTTGTAGTATTAAATTGGTGTTTGCTGTAATGGTTGTTCAAATTTGAAATTGAATCTACAATTTTGTATTTGTCATGTCGGCATGGGAACCCTGAACGCTATCATCAGAAGGTGTGATCTTCACAATGAACACATTGTTGAATTGTTAATTGAACGTTGTCTATATTAATTTGGGGTGGCTCGAGTGCAAATCTTCACTAAGGCGTCACTAAGGCGCTTCTCAAATTGTGTTGAAATTTCTGACAGCTTCAATATCACGGCGTAGCTTTTCTCTGGTTTTCAATGAGTCCTAGGTTGCTTGCTGAACAGTTGCATCTCTCCTTGATGCTGATTCATGAGACACTTGGCCATCAATCAGGAAGATCTTTAAACATGAGAACGACTCAGTAATATCCGATTTTTCATCTTCTATAAGCGGGTTTGAAATTGATAAGAAGACTGCTCATAAGATGGTTGAGAACTTGAAAGAGTATGCAAGAAGTGTGATTGAGGAAAAGGCTAGGGAAGAAGCTGGCAAGTGTTGATCCAGATGAAGAAGAGGTTTTTAAGTTTGTTTAGTCATGATTTTGATTCAATGCCAAGGGTTTGGACTAGGAAAGAAAACATCCGAGCTATTACAAAAGATTCTCGTTTCAGGTCTTTGAAGCTACTTGCTGTCATGGCTGCCTTACGTTTGGAAGGAAAAACAGATAAATTAGAAGATCGTTGCCTTAGGCAGGGGATGCTCGATTTTAATGAAGGTCCACGGTTAAATTAAAAGGTTTTAAGTTTAAAAACGCTTCCGATAAGACTAGGTGGGCCATAACCCAAAGGCTTAGATTCGAGTTTGTAATGGAATTGGGATTTTGGGCAAACCCCAAATTCTCATTTTCATCAGAGGATACCACAGAAAAGACAACCAAGTACGTAAATGGTTTAAGACTAGAAATTTTAGATGAAATTAATATTCTGTCTCCAAAGAACATTGAAGAAGCATATCAGAGTGCAATGAAAGTTGAAGAGAAAATTACTAGAAGGAGGAATGCCTGGAGAGGACGAGGAACCGACACGGGAAAAGGCCAGTCCTATGGCAGAGGGTGGACTGCTAGTAGTAATGAGGAAGGCAGCAGTTCCAGAGCTTCCGAATCAGCAAACAAAGGTGATAGTGTGAGAGGTGGTAGACCATATCAGCAAGGCATGGGAAATGGCTGAGGTAGAGGAGCTGGTTATCAATGTTACAGGTGTCATAAATGGGGACATAGATCATTTAAGTGTCGTAAGGCAGACCAAGTTGGATAGAGGAGTGAATATGTTCAATAACAAGAGGAAGCAGAGGCACCTCCCCAAAAAGCAGAGAATGCTCCAGAAACAGGGGAAGCCCTATTGCTGAAGGTGTTGTTAAAACTAGCCAAGGAAGCCACTGAACAAACACAGTGAAAGGCTTTGTTTAGAACAGTTTATAAGTCACATGGTAATTGTTGTGAGTTAATTATTGACAACGGTAGTATAGATAACTTAGTGGCCACAGAGATGGTGGAAAAGTTAGAATTGAAGCGACTGAAACATCCCAGCCCTTACAAAGTTTCATGGTTGCAAAAAGGCCATCAGTTCCTGGTGGATGAACAAAGCGAGGTGGAGTTTCAAATAGGTAGATATAAGGATAAAGTCATTTGTGACATCATGCTAATGGTTGTATGTCACATACTGCTAGGTAGGCCATGGCAGTATGACAGGAAGGTGGTGCATGATGGATTGACAAACTATTATAAGTTTGTCAAGGATGGAATAAAGCATATGCTTGTGCCCATCAAGGAGGAAGGGACAGCAAGGACAAGTGAGCCAAGAGCATTGTTGATTAATGGAAAATAGTTTTTGAAGCAAGTTGAGTATAGCAGGATGGGTTATGCAGTTGTAAGAAGAGAAAAAATAGTGTTGTTGCATATAGAGGCATCAAATTTACCCCCATAACTTCAGCAGATGTTGCAAGAATTTACAGACATAGTGGTGGATGACTTCCTAGATGAACTACCCCCTAAAGGAAGCATAAGTCACCATATTTACATCATACCCGAAGCCAGTTTGCCAAACAAAGTAGCATACCGAATGAGCCCCAAGGACAATGAAGAGATTAGGAAGCACATGCAAGAGCTGCTAGAGAAAGGATTGATAAGGGAGAGTTTGAGCCCTTGCGCAGTTCTAATGGTTCTCCCTCCCAAGAAGGGAGGAGAATGGCAGATGTGCATAGACTCGAGGACCATCAACAAAATCACCATCTGATACAGGTTTCCACTGCCATGAATGGATGACATGATGAATTGTTTAAGCGGGGCAACATATTTTTCTAAGATAGACTTGAAGAGCGTGTATCATCATATCCAGATACGAGAGGGGGACGAGTGGAAGACAGCCTTTAAGATGAATGAGGGATTGTATGAATGGCTGGTCATGCCATTTGGGTTGAGCAATGCGCCCAGTACATTTGGGTTAATGAATGAGATGCTGAAAGAATACATTGGAAAATTTGTGATAGTATACCTAGACGACATACTAATTTTCAGCAGGACAAGGGAGGAGCACCTTCGACATGTTTGGAAAGTGCTAGAAACATTATAGCAGAATAAACTACTGATAAATTCGAAGTGTACTTTTCTGCAGAAGGAATTGATTTATTTGGGATTTGTAATAGCAGAAAACGAATTAAAGATGGATCTGGAGAAGATTGTAGTGATAGTTAATTGGCCATCTCCAAAAAGTTTATTTGAGGTACATAGCTTTCATGGACTAGTGAGTTTTTACCAGAAATTCATAAGAAATTTTAGCGAAATTTGTGCACCTATGTTAGACACCATTAAAAAGGCTAGTTAGCCTTTTCGATGGACTGATGCAATGGAGAGAATTTTTCAGCTACTAAAGAAAAAGATCAAAAAGGTCGATCCTGAGATTGGCAAACTTTAAGAAGCTTTTTCAGGATCGGTGTGATGCTAGCGGTACAGCTATTGGAGCTGTACTCATCCAGGAGGATAAACCTATTGCATTTTTCAGCGAGAAGCTAAATGAAAGAAGATAGAAATATTCGTCTTATGACAAGGAGTTCTATGCTGTTATAGAGGCATTAAAACACTGGAGGCATTATTTGCTGGAAACGAATTTGTGTTGTTTTCAGATAATTCTGCACTACAGTATGTAATGTAACAACACAAGCTGAATCAAAAGCATGCCAAGTGGGTGGAATATTTGCAGAGTTTCACCTTCGTGTTGGAACATATTAGCGAGCAGGCCAACAAGTTGGTAGATGCACTGAGTAGGAGAGATTTGCTTCTACATGGGAGTATTGTGTAAGTGTTGGGTTTTGAGCACTTAAAATATTTATATCAGACTGATACAGATTTTAAGGAGGCCTACGAGGCATGTCAGAATCACTTGGTGAGAGATAACAGTCCACTAAAACCTGCAAGAGAAACTATTGTTTAAAGGAGGACAACTATGCATTCCTGACTGCTCGATGAGAGAGAAGATTATTCAAGAGAAGCACAATGGAGGTCTAGCCAGGCATTTCGGCATAGATAAGGCACTCAAGCAGCTCAGTCATTTCTACTTTTGGCCAAATATGCGAAGGGATGTACAATAATTTGTGACCAGATGTAAAGTGTGCCAGTTGGCGAAGGGTCATAGTCAGAACATGGGACTGTATACACTGTTACTTGTTCCAGGTAGACCATGGAACTCAGTCAGCTTGGACTTTGTCTTGGGTCTACCTAATACACAACGAGGTTACGACTTGGTGATGGTAGTAGTGAACAGATTCTCGAAGATGGCGCATTTTATCGCTCGCAGAAAAACGAATGATGCCATTCACGTGGCCCACTTATTTTTCATAGAGATTGTTAGGCTACATGGGTTGCCTAAGTCTATTCTTATGGACAAGGATGTGAAGTTTACAGGGCACTATTGGTGTACCCTGTGGAAGAAGATGGATACACAGTTGAGTTACAACTCTGATTATCACCTGCAAACCAACAGACAAATAGAGGTGGTAAATAGGAGTTTGGGAAACCTGCTACGAAGCTTGATTGGTGAGAATTCACGGATGTGGGATTGAGTGCTTTCTCAAGCAGAGTTCGCTTATAACGAATTGCCTAATCGTAGCATCGATTACAGTCCTGGTGGAGTGCATGAGTTGTGAGATCTCGGACTACAAGAAAGGCGAAGCGCAGATGGAGAATATTTCGCTACCGTGATGATTAAATTGCAAGACAGCAACCAAAAGTATAAATAGCAATCAGATTTGAAGAGAAGGGAAGTACAATTCAATGTAGGAAAAGATTTGATTATGAATTATTAAATTTTGAAGGTTGATCATCTTATAGTAAATGAATGTTGGATGGAAATTTTCTTCGAACCAATGAGGAGGACTCCACTAAATTGGATGATTTTGAATAAAATGTTGATGGGTGAATCTTCAATTCCCAACCTTTAGGACCTTATCAAGAGTTTACCATGTCTATCGTCACTATACAAAGCCAGTCAAAGGATGAAGGCACAACCTTATTAAAGTGAGTTTTTCGAATAGAGTTTGACCATCACAAATAAGAAAAGAAAAAAATTGTTCAATTTAGAAAATTTATTTTATTAGCATATCAAAGCTTAGTGAAATATATGCAGAGAGAAATATCATAAAGGACCTATATCTTTAAACATGTATTACAAGGTTCTTTGACATCTCTAATATTTTCAAAGTGTTGTACTATATAAAAATTTTCATTCTTTAAAGAAGTGGGTCCTTGATAATCCTACGATAAAAAATGAATGATTTTTGTTATAGAAAATGAGGGCACATTGTGGATAATTGAGCTCATTCGTTATTATCGATGAGAAAAGGTCATATGAATTTCTTGATACACAATGTTCCCAATCATCTCTAGTACCACTTATGTTATGGCATGTACATCATCTACATTCATCTTAATTGTAATTATGAAGGCCATGTTCTCGTGGGTTAATATTAGATTTTTCTTATTACAAATTGCAACTAAAATTCCACCAAGTGCTCATTCTTATAGTTATGAATGAAGATAAGGACGTACTTATATATGACTTTTATTCGGGAGGAAAATATATTTTTAAACATTAATTTTCTATTTGATTTGATTTGACTTCATATGCAATCATGTTAGTTCACAACATAACATCTGCTTATGCTTCAAATAGTGCGGCGTGAGAGAAAAATGATAATGAACTTGATAATCAATTATATACTAATGCTAAGCATAAAGTAGAAGGTTCTAATGTGATAGGTGAGATATATTATAATATTAAGTATTCCACACTGGTGTACCAATGTGAAAAATCCATAAGTATTTGTCTTCTGTTTGCCAAGGTGCATTCTAAGTTGTGGGAATTCTATTATACTCCCAAGACCCATGAGTTGTAGAATACTTTCTTGCAATGTTCTTTTGAAATATAGATACTTCTTTGTTAATATCCACTTTGATCTTATTTCCCCTACACTTCAAAATATGAAATTGGAAAACCAAAATCAATTTCTTTGCAGTTGATAGTCTTGTATCAGCTTTTACATCTCAAACGAAGACAAACATCTTCTTATAATCCTCCATGGATGAAGCATATTTAATATATTAAGGTCAATTGGATGTAACCAAACTTATAGGTTTATATTAAATCTAGTTATTAAGTAGAGAAACAAGGATCATCTGGAGTTTGCAATCATATTGTGGGCATTTGAAATTAAACCGCTTTCCATAATATTCAAATGCAATATTGTGAAACTTTTGGAATCTCACCATTGTGAAAGGTCATGAATATGACAACATAACTACAAAACAAGAACTTGAACTCACCAAAGCTATTAGTAAAGTAATGCTTAGGAAGCGAATAAACAACTTGTGAGATGGGGTTCTTTTATTTCATAAGCTATTTAAGTCCCTTGCAAACAAGAAAAGAATACACCTAAAGGTGATGATGTTCTAACTAAGGTTAGTTGTTAGAGTGGTTAATGGATTTATGGTAGATCGCTAGATGCTTGGTCATACTCTTGAGAATCTAGATAAGAATAGACTTAAAAGAAGATGTTGTCTTAACCATTTTTAATTGTTACTGTTTTGAATGGTTAATAGATTGGAGGTTAAGATAGATTTATGGCAGATCACTAGATATGTATTCTTACTCTTCATAATCAAAATAGTCATATAACTACATTTGGTTTTTATTACCAAAAAAATTGTAATAAGGACCATTCACAGTTTATTCAACCTCTTCGTAACATATATGATACTTTTAAATATATTTTAAGTTAGTATATATATAGAGATATATTAAAAAAAATGCGCTATTTAAAATTATAACAAATGCTATTAAAAAAATGGATATCATTAGCTCCGATTAATTCTAACTTACATAATATTATATTAAGTAAACGGAAAAAAATATACCCAAAGAAATGGGTATCATCCACTCTATTAATTCTAACTTACATAATAATAATAAATAAACAGGAAAAAATTTAAAGCTCCTGTACTATTGAGAAATATTTTTATAAAAGGTTAAATAAAAAAAGCGTTAGACTTAGTGTGCACGACAGGGAAAAAAAAATTGAGTGTTAGACTCTGTTAAATTCTAAACGCATAGAATATATTTGAAAAAGCAAACAAGTAGAGGGTTTATATTTGAAAAAACAATGATGTCAAACATAAAAAAACTTTAATAAATTTGCGGAGTGTTAGACTCTATGTTAAATTCTAAATATATTTAAAAAGAAAACAAGTAAAGGGCATATATTTGAAAAAATGATCTACATTTTAAAAAGCTTTAATAACTTTTTATAGAAGCGTGAGCAGGGGATTTCTTTGGAACGAATCGATGATTCTGGAAAGGGAGGGAGAAGACCGTTGGAGGAGGTAGGTGAAAGAAGCAGGATATATATCTAATCCAATCCCGTTGCAACATTAACTTCCTCCTCTGTCCATCTGGTTGAGTCTGGTTGAGTCTGAGTCAGTCCTGTCAATGTGCCATGGAGGAGGAGGAGGTTGGAGTAGATTACAGGCAGCTCGATCATTTTTGCAGGGGAGACTCCTGGACCATTTAATGGGTGAGCGAGTTCTTTCAGTTTTTTTGCCCACGGAGATGAATCATATCTCAGTATTAATATAAATTGTAGAGATCGTTTTAATTCTTGCATTTCATTTGATCTCTCCTCAGCTGTGTGAAGTTATATGAGTCATTGTCTTCTTTTCTTTCGGCATCCTAAACTCTTGAGCAAAATTGAATTAAAGAAGGGAAGAAGTTGTGTGGATGCTAATGCTTTTCAGTGAAGAAGGGAAGGACTCTGTTGTTGCTATAGTTCAAACCCTCAATCCTTGAAATCCAGGTATGGATTGTGGATTTGTCTTCTGAGATTATTAAATTTAAATTTTCATTAATTGATTTAAACCTAAATCGCGTGTGTGTATGGATGGCTGTGGCTCCACTTTAACCTTTGTCGGGTGTGTTCTTCATTTACTCGCTATAACACACATTTACTCTGCCTTTACCGCTGGCCCTGGGTCTCTCACATTACATTAGTTTAGTTTAGCCGTGCAGGGTTTACTTTGCCTTTACCGCTGGCTCTGGGTGTCTCACATTAGTTTAGTTTAGGCCTGTAGGGTTTAGCTCCTGTATTCAATATGTATGTGCTGTGTTTTTCCTTTTACCACTCTTATAGACTTACCCTGGTTTTCTCGACCTTGTATCGTTGGCTTTTCGTCTTTCACATTAATTTAGTTTAGCCCTGCATGTTATAGTTAGTGGATTGAATATGTATCTGCTGTGATTGCCCAGTAATCACTGTAACCCCGGTCTATTCTGCCTGGTATGGTTGGCCCTGGCTCTCTCACACTAACCCAGGTTTACTGGGCTTTGTATGGCTAGCTCTAGGTCTCTCACATCAAGTTAGTTTTTAGCTCTGCATGGGATAGCTGGTGGATTCAATATGTATTTGTTGTGTTTTTCCTTTAATCACTGTAACCCTTGTTTACTCTGCCATTAACCTAGGTTTGCTCTGCCTTGGATCGTTGGTTCCTTACTCTACCTTGTATAGCTGACTGGGGATTCAATAGGTAGATTAGCCAGGGTTTTTTTCACTGCATTGTTTAATTCAGATCTTGTTTACTCTCCCTTGTACACCTGGTTTGGTTGTGAATTCAATAAGTAGATTAGCCACCTCTTTTCTCACTGCATTATTTAATTCTCATCTATTATCTGTCTCTTTATGCTCAGTTCATTAGAATAAAACTACTTTAATCGGCCTTCCCAACATTAGAAAATTTTGGGCTAGAATTACAATCTTAACTGCTATTCCCAGGAATGGTGAAAATTTAGGCTAAAACCATACAATAAAATTAAACGTATCGGTCTATCATGCTCATGGTAACAGGAGTTTAGTTTTTTATTTTTTATTTAAATTATAGATTGTGGGTTACTTAATGTCAGGTTCGAAATTATAGTAAAATCTATGTTGCATATGAATTTAGGGTATCTCCGTTTCTTTGGATAACAGTAATTTCCTTATCAAAACCTGTTTAAGTATAGGTTGTAGTGTGCCCTACGGTGGCAATAGTTGGAGGAGCGCAGAACAAAGAGGAGTTCTCAATAGGATCGGGACAACTCAACAAAAGTAGTTAAGTTTTATTGCGCGGACTGAATTGACTATTTCAATTCAGCGAATTGTGCCCAACCCCTCTCCCTACTCTCCCAGCGCTGGCTGAATTACCTTGATCAGAGATATCCCAACTGATAGCTTATCTGGGGATGGATCCTCCATCTAACTGCTAGTTTATGTGGGGATGGATATCTGTGGATAGTTTATTAGATATAAAAATATTGTGATGTCTTTAATTTCGTTAGTTTAATTATCAGGATCATATTAAATATTATTTTTATGGATATATTGTTTTTATATTAGCGCTGATCGCCCAGATTCATTGAATTTTGTTGCTCTCTTACTTTACTTTAATTTACTTCTCGTGTGATGCCTTGGCCTCCAGTGTTTTTCTAATCCCGCGTCACTCAACTGAAGTCTGTGTCTCTAGTTACCTGTTTAGCTCCCTCTAGTTCTTACTGGTTACCTGTTTAATACTCCCTCTTGTTCTTACGACCTGTCTCTATTTACGATTAGTCTATGAGTACCTGGTAAAAATTCCAAACGTATCGGTTTAATTATTACAACTGACAGCATAATATGCATTACTTAAAAATGGTATACTATCTCTATATTAAGTATATTAAGTCTCCTCTCCTAGATTTATTTAATTTTATCTTTCACTCACTTATAATGTAATGCGACTTTCGTTAAGTTTATGCCTCTACTTACGTACTTGTATAGCCCTCTCTCTATTGACTGTTCGTATGCTCTGTGCTATTGGTACTTCGTAATAGGAGGGCTATGCGTAGTTGTTGGCCGCTAGATACCTCAGGTGTAGGTCCTTATTATA